>SMSQ01019956.1:0-90130 GCA_019453375.1 Ctenoplectra terminalis | reverse complement strand
AATATCAATGAGTATCTTCCAATATTGTGCGATAAATAATTTCAAAAAAAAAAAGGAAAAAAAAAGAAGAAAAAAAAACATTCCAAAAAAGTATGAGAGAGAATGAAGTTTGGATCGATGTGTGTTCGTGTATGAATGAACGAAGTTGCCAAGAGTGAAATTTGTAATAAATATTACCATGCCAAAGAGAGAAGGACAGAGAGAGAGAGAGAGAGAGAGAGAGGAACAGCAAAAATGTTGTACAGGGTAATGATATATATCGATGAATGATCACGTATGAAATAATGGGAATCGAATCGATATTATGCTACTTGAAAGGAAGAACTTTCCACGCACACTATTTCTGTTACTCGTATTGGCGCATAGAGAGATAATCGAGAGAGATAAGAAGAGGCAAGCACATCGAAGGTAATATGCTGACCACATGCAGAAGCGGAATAAATACATCACCTGTTACGTTAATGGGCGACCAGTGTGTGCTGTGGTATATTTGGTGCTATGCCACTTAACTTTATAAACTCCTGCTCGAGTTTACACGCACTGTGTGTTATCGTTCGTTAATCGAGCATCATCACCCATTCCCACTGCAAGATTTGCACGTTGCAACGATGCGTTCCACGAGAGAAAAAATATTTTAATCTTTTTCCTTTTTATATCTTTTTTTTCCTTTTTCTTTTTTCTTTTTTAACAATGCGAAAGGGACAAACTTTTTTCGCTGCCCTCACCCCCCGCTATCGCCTCGGAATCTACCGACACGATGTTACTTCAAACGGTAGAGTGGTAAATGTTAGTGTTATGTGCGAACGTGTGGACATGTATGAGATGATTATCACTTAATGTTAATGAGACGATCATGAAATATATATATATAAATATAATATAACGACGATTAGATTCGTTGTGAATTTAAAAGAAGACTAAAAAAACAAAAAAACAAAACAAGAAAAAAGAAATAGATCGACTAAAAAATTTATCCGGATAACTTACATGCACCAACTGGACTTTCGTATCGCAATCTGTAAGTCGGTTCTCTGGCAGCCGATGGGGTTCTCGATGCGTTCCTAGGATCGACGTTCGCAGCTTTGTGTCTCAGATTCTCCCGATCCTTTTCACGATCTTGCAAGAACACCTTCGCTATTCCAGTGTCGATTTTACTCAGCTCCTCGTGCTCCTTCTTCAACTTCTCCTCTACCTCCTTTATATACGTCTTGTTGTCCACTTCGTCCTCGTCGTCTGACGCGGGTACTCCCTAAATCGTAAAGAAAACATTGAATCGAACCAGATATAAAATACATTTACAGCTCACGGAAACATTGTAATCCGACGTGGTACCTTGTAAGTGTCGGACCATCGTCTACGTCTCTCGGGATCTGTGTAAGGATAAGGAGGAGCAGGGAAATCGTCTCTCTCGATCGGCGTCTTGGTACCAGGAGGAGGCTTCATAGCGTCCGGGTAATGCGCGAGCTCTATTGGCTCGTCATTATCTACTTGACTGGCCGGTGACTTCGGTCTGGTCTCACTGAGAGCATCGACCAGAGCACGCATTCCAGATCGGCTGCTGCGTCCGCCGCTGCTTCTTATCGAACGTGACGCTGAAATAAAGCGACGATACGATTTAGAAACATGCATACCATTTACGATTCTCTTTATACGTTTTACTACTCTGCGCCGAAGGGCTGATCAATGATTTGACTTTTTTATTTCTTTCTTTTTTTTTTGTTTAATTTTCTTTCAATGATACTTACAGCTAGGTCTATGAAAGTGTGGGCTAGTCGGAGGTTTGTCGTACGGCTGTATCGGACGTCTCAAGTATCCCTGGCTCGGCGTTTCGGTCAAGTACGAATAAGTATAAATCCTAGACACGTCCTCGGATGGACCACGTCCGTACTCTCGCAATATCAGTCCGGGGCTGCCAGTTCGTGCGGGGTAATACTGGGGCAATTAACGTATATTATCACGGCTAAACTCGTGATGTCTTTTCGATGGATCGTAAAGCGTGTCTCATACCGCTAACGTTAGCTATTTACTCAGCAAAGGAAGATAAAAACTTAACGCGTTTCAACCCTCTCTCAAGAAACCCATTGCTTCGAGTTGGCACTTGAGAACATTGAAACGTGTCCCTTTTGCGATTATAAAATCTAGGAACTCTATCCTTCAGGGATTAGATGATAAATCGATACATTGGGTTATCCATTAAATTATTCTTATATAAATTTTTTTTTTTTCTTTTATAATTTGGAGCGTTTCTTGAGAGAGTATATGTGCTAGGAGATACATGGCATACCTTGCGACTGAGACTGCTGTAAGGGCTGCAGAGTGATCCGTTCAGGCTTGGCGTGCGTGACCGCAATGAAAACTATACACAATGACCGTGCGAAAAAAGTAAACAACGATTAAGAAAGCAATAATAAAAATAAAAAATAATAAAAAAGATCAAATCATATGTTGAAGTATGTACGTATATGTATAATTAAATATCGAGATCTCTGGACATCGAAGCGTGCGATAAAGATACATGTTAAGAAACAAATGCATGTTAAAAGCCACATATATCGTCGAATAGAATGTAAATGAAGCTATACACAAAGCCAGTTATGAATGAAAAATAAAAAAAGGCACCTTAGGTTCTAAATTGATCTACTCTAAATTACTCTGTATAACGGACACAAAAAACTAACCGAGCAGCAAAAAATGATTCACATAGATTACGAGTCGTACAACAGTCCAAATATAAGCACGATGCAAGCTGAACTTTGTATTTCATGTCTTTCGAACCAGATCTGGTTCGAGAGATATATACTTCCCCTTGGTTATTTTTTTTCTCCTTCTTTTACGATCGAACGGCAAACTTCAAAATTCAAGTAGGCGCACGGACACGATTTTGATCGTTCAATGGCGTACGATGCAACCGAACGGAAAAATGCAAATGGCGGACGTGAAGAGCGACGTGCACGCGATAGTTTTGATTCGATATTTGAAATAAATATTGTGTGCAACGATTAATCACGTGTTATCGATCATGAAAACGGATGATGTTAGAATCCGCACGAATCGTGTCAATGATACGTATCTTCTACGAAGTTCAATGAAACACGATCGATTTCACGTAAAAATGAATTCTAAGATAGCCATGAATGACCACGATGGACAACGATAAAATGTAACAAAGGCAACGATCGCTATCTATACACAAACGAATACCAACAAAACGAATATACACTTATGGTACAATATTTTACAGGAACAAATATACAGTTGGCCAGTTCCGATTAAGAGTTCGCGGTTACGATAAAATAGAAATAAAAAAAATGTCGCGATTTAATAACAGTCCAATCCTATTTGACTGCTTTTCGACAGGTCGACGATCTTCAATTTCCGACTTCATTTTCTTCTCAATCCTCGGGATCTTACCTGCATCTCCGAAGCGCTGCTTGAAATCCGTTCTGACTCTCGATGCTGTGGCGTGTGTGCTTCTCCGTGACCATTCACGATACCGTTCGGTCCACTAGGACCTGGACCACAACGGGGATGCCAAATAGCAGCTCCCTGCAAATACATTTCTTCTCCATCGCCGAAAGGGTCACCGCATTTGGTGCACCGAGCGCAGGTCGGATGGAAATGATGATTGTCCCCAGCTTGCAACACCTTTCCGCTAATGTAACGATTGCAGTAGGCACACTTTACGCCAAACTGCTTCTGGTAATCCTTCTCACAGTAAGGCACCCCGTCTCTGTTGACCAAAGTCGAAGAATTTCGTTTGTTCAGGTTTCCGTGTGTTTGGTAGACGGTCTGGATACCTAATCTTATAACGTTAATGTTTGCAGCCGATGACTCCTAGCTTTCACCGATTCTAATCTGGCGCATTAAACAAATGCCTGGCGATACGCGCCGGCTATCAAAAATCAGGGAAATTTCAACGCTCCTCGAGTTATTTTCTAGACCGTACTTTCTCTAGTTTCTTTTTCCTTACCTACCATCCTAACTAGCTTTATTATTCTATAAAAATAAAAATTTCTGACCAAATCAAATATATTCTCTTAAAAAATTTAGGTTCCAAAATGGCCCCCGTTGTAAGACAAGAAAAGTGCCAATTTTCCCACTCACTTTCCCATGTATTCTCCGTGGAGCACGGTGTCACAGCTGTGACATTTGAAGCACCATACGTGCCACTGTCGATCGAGAGCGACCAAAGCTTGACCTTCTCGTAATTGGTTTCCGCAACCAGCGCAGGCACCGGGGTCGGAGGGTCCGTTTCCGGATCCTCTGGTAGCGGAGCTATTGCCGACCGGCGTCGAGGCCTCTCGAACCGGGATACCGACGCATCGATGACACAGAGCTTGACCTATAGACAACTCGCGGTTAGTTGAGATTGGACAGATCCGGTCGACGATCCGACTACGGCCGACCGGCTCTATGACGTACACGCTCCATTGTCTTTTATTCAAGAAACGAACGCGAACCACCGATCAGCGACGGTGTATCTTCGCGGTTGATTCATCGTTCGTACGCGTGCACGCTGTAGCAGAGGCTGTGGTGGAGAAGAATCGTTCGCGCTTGTTTACCCGCTCAATTTGCGCGTCTTCGAGTATAAATAGCCGAGCCGATTTCCAGCGTCTTTGATCGATACATACGATTAGATTCTCACGGTGACCGATAAACGAGTTTTTTTTACTTGGAACGTGCATCTCCCTCTGGTTCGGTCGGGTTGAAAGATCGAAATGCGAAACAGAGAATCGAAGCTGCGTGTATTCGCGAGACTGATTCTCTAAAAATATGCGACTTTATCGGTGTCCTCGGGGGACCGCGTCGACAAAGCGGCGGCAAAAGATGCGCATAAATATTTGCACGGTGAAACAACGAGGAAAACAGGAACGGAGCAAGTTTGACTGGCGATACGCTCGTTTCGACGCGTACGTATTTTTAAGCGTTCGCCGTGTAATCGTTACAAGGCCACCAGCGAGCGTAACCTCGTTCACCGACGATACACCTAAGTGGTAATTTGCACTAACAGGTTCATCGGTACTTCAATTTTGCCGGTCGAATTGTAACGAACAACTTCGTTCTCCTTGTATTTCAATCTAATCATCGTTCCGAAGAAGCGTTTACCCCAGCGAAACAAGAACGCGGAGCAAGACAAATAACTAATTCATGCTCGTTTAGTGTAAACAGCTATCGAGGAATTGGTTCCTGAGTTTATTTTTACGCCCAAGTGAACTTTCATGTTCTAATTCTGCGAAAGTGGAAGAAGAACGGCTCGGTTGGGCGTGGATTCGTCCTCGATATTAGCCCGGTGAATATTTTTAAAGTTTGCAAGGATATAGGGAGTGTATCGTACAGTTACCAACAACTAAACGTAAAATATAATTAAAATGACACGAAAGAAAAAGGTGGTTTAAAAAATAGTTCTCTGACCGATAAGCGTTGCCAATCGAAAACTCGAGTAATAATAAGCTTTCGGTCGATAAAGTATTAACTCGTCGATGGATCTTGAGGAAAACTCACCTTGAACGAGAGATACTTTAGTTCCTTGTCCTAGCAAAGGTTGTCTGCATCTTTGGCAGTGGAAACAGTTCGGATGGAAAGCGTGCTTGTCCCCGGCAGTGACCACGTCGCCTTCCACGTATTCTCTGCAGCCTGCGCACTTCGTCCCCCAACGTTCCCTGTAATCCTGAAAAATTAAGAAGCCCACACGATCGTTACGAACGATTCGCCAGTCGCCACGTCCCACAGACAGCGCGTGAAATATATCCTATCAACGGCGTTCACAGCCTCGTTTGTCATCGTTCTTTAACGCGATGGTTTATTTGTGCACGAAGATAAACGCTTCGAGGGGAACGAGGAGTTTTCAGCGAAGATTACGCGAGACTTTATTGAGAATTTTTGTAATCTTCGCGGTGATATATTGCTACTGCTTCGTCGTTCTTTCTCGCTAAATATTTTGAAGCGAGAAGTCGAAACGCAAGAAGTATGCCGAGGGAAGAAGCTGAACCAGTGATCTTTTTACTTGGGTTTCATTTTACTTTGGCCATCGAGAGCGTTCGAGGCAGTAGAGCTTAAAATTACGAACCAATAAATCATAATAGTGCTAACGCAATAGTTGAGTTAATTTGTGAAATTTCTTTCTCAATATTTGGAAAAATGAAAATAAAAAATAGAATCGAAAGTTACAGGTAGCAGCGTAGCGGTTATTTATCGCGACTCGCGTTACGTGCTCCAAATAATCGGGTCCTCTCGCTTTCTGTATCGTTTTTATCGTCGCCTTGGTCTCTTATTTATACGTTCCAGTACCTTGGTGCAGTAGTAAGAGCCCTCGCGTGCGAAAAAGCCACCCTGCGCTAAGCTCGAGTTGCACTGAGCACACTTGAAACACCCTATGTGGAAATACTTGTCCTGCACTCGTAATACCTCCCCGCTGCACTTCTTCTTGCAAGACTGGCAGAACGTTTTACCTGTAATGAAAAATGACGATGCCATTGTACACAAAACACATTCTATAACCAATCGTTTATAGGAAGTCATTTTTCTTTTTTCTTTTCTTATTTTAAATACAACGGTGGTTCACTCGATATTACGGTAGAATCATTTTCTACCACGATCAAAGTGCAAAATCCAACTTTTCAAAATTCGTAATGAACTTTCTCTATGCATCATAGGCTGCGTTAAGTATCTGACAGCTAATCACGCGAAATGATTAACGAGCTACTCGCGCAGAGTAACATTGGTGCTCTTTGATCGCGTTTATTAAGGCTGACGTTGCGTCACAAATTTAATTTATCAATCTTAATTCGATATACATTGTAACGCGCCCAAACCACGTGCAACGGTTGTTCTTCCAACCGATCTCGATGCAAACACTCGTTTCGAACGCGTTCGTGCACCAAATCCCAACGCTCTGGTCTCGTTATCGCCGACTGTTAATTTGTGGGACACCTTCTTTTCGCGAGGAGAAAGGAAATTTCTTGCCAGCCTTATATTTTATCTAAGATCATCGAGTCTTTCAATCGTCGAGGGTAAAAGTTTTGCACGAGCAAATATTCACTCGTTTTATGTGTTTTCTATGAATACCAATCACGTGCAACGAGTTTACCGGATTCTTTGTAAAGGAATTAGATAATTTTGTTTTGACTCAGCTGGATATCTCGCTATTTTACTCGTTACGCTAATTAACGGTAAATGGAGCGGAGCTACTCGCGTGTTTTAAATCTCTTATGCGGTCTGTTTCTAGGAAGCGGTAGTATTCTGGTTGCATCAACGATTTCTTAAAAAAAAAAAAAATAATAATAATAATAATAATAATAATAAAATAAAAAAATTGGTCGATCTTTAACATTCGCGATGATTCGTAGCGATTCGTGATCCATAGCTCTTTCTAATTGGAGCGCAGTGATAGTAATAATATTTCTATGCGATTTAAACGTTCCAAATACCAACGTTTTCCACGATCGAACGTTTATGATTCGTGACGATCAAATAATCAAACGATCCAGATCAAACGCGGCTGTGAAAACGACGAAAATTTAGAACGATCCTTAGCGTTTCGAAATTCCACTTATCTCCCGCGATCAAGAACGATTTCTCTTTTACGATTCCCGCCTTTCTACCAGCCCAACTCTACCAACAATTACCCATTTCTTTCTCCCTGATCGTTCTTTGAAGCAACAGAAAAATTTCATCGATCTATACCAATCTTTTATGCTTCACGGATTTTTATCTGAAATAATCGAGCTACTTGTTATTTCATTCGTACACGATGAATAATTAATTCACGAACCAACGCAAAATATTTGTGTTTCTGTCGGCGATCGTTTAATCAATGGAGTTGGGACTAATCGGCACACGGCGCACGTACCGCTCGAATATGGCGCGTTACACGCGTAATCCGTTCGTCGTGAAACTTTTAAAGCGTGACTCAAAGGCCTGCTTACCGCGTGTGTCAACGTGTTCGTATGTAAACGACGAGGAGAAGAAAAAAGGATAAAAAGGCGAAAGAACAACGAGGAGAAAAAAAAAAGTGAAGAAAAAAAAAACGATGTAGGGGACGAAGAAAAAAGCGGTTCGAGCACTTGTCGAAGTGCTTACGCTTACGCGAGCTGCGTATCGAATCCGGGTGAAGGTCTGCTCTTCCAACCGCGTTCGAAGCGGTTGAACCAGGTGTAGTCTCGAGTGTAGCCGTGGATTTTCAACACACCAGGTGGAGGAACAAGAAAGCACGGGAACAAAAATAAAGAAAAAATTGGTTGGATTTATTAGCGGTGTCGGGTGAGAAGACGAACGAGAAAACGATTTCACCGAGCGATCAAATGATCATTGTCTCGATTCGAGTGGAATTAAATTGTCTCAACGCGATGATACAATTTTTTACCGTAATTTCCAACGTCGACCACTTTCCACGCGGTTAATGGACCTTTCGTTGTGCTCGCGTCTGCTTTTCAATTATCCTCGCGCTTGGTAACGCAAAAACGAGACGGTCGGTTTTTGCGTTAATTGGACATTCGCTGGAAACGCTGCTTAACGACGATCGCACGAATCACCGTGTACGTCGTGTCGATCGTAATTAACGCTGAAACCACGTTGAAACCACGCAGGACCACGGTGAACCGATGAAACCTCTCGATAGAGTGTTCAAATGAAAGTTCCCTTTGGACGGGGACGAGAAAACGGAACCGGATCGTTGATCGCGTAACGATGGTTACGTTCGTGAGATTCGAGAAGGTTTTTACATCGGTGTGACCTGGTGCGACCTAAAGTATACCTCGGGGTGCATGGCTCGGTTACGTAAAGCTTATGGACGGTCTCGTAGCTAATTAGCTGATAAAAGTTAGGGGCCATTGACGTAGGATTAAGCGTTGTAATTTGTGGAAGTCGTAAGGTATCGAGGTGTTGCCGTCTTCTTTTATAAATAAAAACTAGGACATTCTCGAACGATGCGCTTTCGGTGATTTAATTTTTAACCTTTCGACCATGGTACCATGATTCTGATGGTTCGCATTTTTGAATCCTTGACACGGTGCTACATTCTCGAGACTCTAAACTTGGTACGATCTACCCCTTTTACGCGTATCGTTTAAAAAAAAAAAAAAAAAAAAAAAAAAAAGAGTGAAATAAGAAACGTGCATCCAAGTTATTCTTGGTTACGCAACAATCGATTCTGTTTTACCACGCAATTTCATTCCCTATTTGATATCCGGTTCCCAGCGGTGTACGATGGCGAGCAAGAAAACGGCCACGAACACTTCTCTTTCTCCAATAATAGAGAGACCGGCAAGGCGTTAAAGGAAATAACAGAACGATCGTCACACGACTAGTCCGGCGACCGGCTGACTCACGCCAGAAACTTTTTCTCCGTTATTCCAGGCTTCCTCGCGGTGAAATGAACGTTCCTTTCACGCCTCGAGGAACGGAACGATTTTTCAATCAACGAACGTAAAATAAACCCGATCAATTTAAGATCAATTTAAAATCAACTCCACTAATCATAAGGGGTCTTTAATTAACCAAGACTTCGTACAACTTCGGTATTCATCGTGAAAGAAACAACCTACTACGAGCCTCGTCGATGCTCCGAGTTAAAATTACACGACTTACAAGGACTTTCCCATGTGTACGAGTAACAAGAAGTCGAAAAGAGCGGACTCATCGAGTCGTTCTAATTCAATGATTCAGCCTCGCGTCAGAAGCCGTTTCTTCATTAAGTTATCGGTTGTTTTGAACGTGAAGAAGTCCCTTGTTCCTTCTTCCTTCACGGATGCCCATAAATTACCGTCTATCTGCCAGTTACGATGTTGTTACGCGCGAAAGAAAGGAGGCTGCAACGAGACGATTCATCGGCGAGAAAAGAGGGGACGACTGGTTATCTCTTCGGTTGGAGCAGATCGATCGATCGTTATGCAAACAACTTTATTTCCGTCGAGTATCGCGAAACTGTTCGCGGTCGCGGCGGGGGAACGCGATTAACTCGTAATCCACTTTCTCGCGGCTGATGGGTAATTAGGTTTCTGCTCGTTAAAAGGAGGGAGAAAGAAAAAATAAAAGAAAAAACAAAATGTCGATTGGGATTTCTATGCAAATTCCGTGTGGTTCTGACAGTCGCAGCGATGTCATCATCGGGACAAAAATACGAGATGATTCAAAGATGAGATCTAGAGATTCGAGGGGCCATTATTTCGGAGGTGAACGTAAGGTCTAATATTTTAATGGCTCACGTCAGTGGTAGTTTTGGTGCGTGATGCTGGTTCGAAGAAGTTACATTCGAGAATTGAAATGTATAGAGCCGTATAGAGTGTATGGAGATAATAATAATTTGTTATTGATTTAGTGCGTCGTTGCAGTGTAAATATAAGATGAATACAGCAGTGTAGTAGTTTATAATACGGCTCAGAAAATGCCTATAATAATTAATTCCGTAGGTGCGTTACATTTGGAATTTTTTCTTTTTCTTTTTCTTTTCGCAAATTCTACGCCGGTATTTTTGAATCGATCTGTACGTGTTCGAGAGTAATTACATCGTGGCGAGTGTATCAAAGATGTATCAATTTGTCACGGAATACGTGACTTTTTTCGCAACAGCGAGACGATGAGTCTCGTTTTCCGGAAGTATAAATCAAGCTTTCTCGGCTGTCTCGTTTAGCCTCGTTTAAACGTTGCGCCATCGAGCTGAATCGTCGGATCGTGTATAGACTCGAACGAGACGATATCGTTGGATCACAAGTCAGCTTGGACTGCAAATTTATCGGATCGTCGATCGCGTTAAACTCGACGAACCTTCTTCCATCGAGATAATTGAAACTGGTACCGATCGAACTCCTCGAGAAGTCTTTCGATTTTTTTTATCAAACCCGATTAAACGATCGCCACACATTCAAACGACGTACGGTCGCGAAAATCTCTTGTTTGCAAAGTCTTTTGTTTTTCGCGAAGCGTTCACAGTTCCACGACTTTAAAAATACGCGATGACATCACGCTGACGGGGACGTTCATGTGTTTGACGTCACCGTGTTGTCACGTGAGTTGAAAACTACTCGCGTACGGTTCTTTCTCTGGTTAATTTTAATCGGTTCGTGCCAAAGGTGACGATAATTCAAAATTCGAGTTCCACGAGAATTTGTCTACGAAGGTTCACCGAAATAGTCACCGATTTCGAATCCTAGGTTCAAGCTAGAAGACTCAAAGGAGGAAAATGGAGAATTTTTTATTTTTTAGAAGCCCCATCCGGGGTTGTTGATTACTAATTTGTAATTTGCCAACCAATTGCTTACAGTGGGAACACTTTTCGACTATTTACCGAACGTTACAGTTGAAACTCAACTTTCGCTACAAATTACTCGCGGTTGGATGTTCCATTTTGACTCGAAGCTACCGGAATGATTTCAATAGACGAATACGCGAGTTTGGTACGAAACATAGTTAGAAACGTCGATACGAAGCGCGTCCTCTTTGGAGCGAGCAGAGTTTGCTCGTCGAAACGACACACCCTCGACTACGCGTCGCTGATACCACAATTTATGCCAGCTTTCGATCGACTAGTCGCACGAGATCGCGTGAATAAGAGAGCACAAAATTCTTAAATTCTGTTTGAATTGTTAAACTCTGTTCTGTTTAAGTCGTAAGTTACCGGTTCGTAACAAGCTCGCTCGAACTTGTTTATTTTCCTGTTATTGCTGCGGTACCAATGAAACGGGAAACGGTGCTTCGATGAACCTCTATGGAGGCCTGCTCCATTGTTGTGAAAGTATCAACGAGGTATTACTAGCGTAGTTACGGCGACGATCATAGAAACGGAGTACACAATTGGAAGAATGACAAATACTATGATCGGAGAGATCATCGGGGACCTTCGATCGTGTTTACCATTCACGACAAGTAACCAGGTCAATGCTCTGTCGGATATGCATAAAAGAACGTTCCGACGCACCTATGCTTTACACAACTATTTCAAAACATCATAATACTCCCTATTAAAATAATTGGATAAACTAGATACCGCAAACTAAACATACCAACGATGGAACAAGAAATCTCGTTCACTGAGAATTTTAATACCTTAAAGCGTTGGCTATTTTGTTGGAAACTTTACCTAAAGTGCTGCGATGTTTCTATGTTTTATAGAAATATGCAGTTTTACGAATAAAATGATTGTACGATACAGCGCGTTGCGCGCAATTTAAAACAATTATTTTTCTTCTGCACAAACATACCACTACGTATTTACTCTACCGTTAGTCCACACGTTCGACGCTTTAAACGTTAAACTTCATTCCGATACCAGCCTAAAGAAACGATACGAAAGAGACAAAATAAATGAGAAATTCTTGTCGTCGTTTTTTAACGGAAGTGGCGAGTGTTCGTCCATTTACTCGACCTGTCGCGGTTCCTCTGCATAAGATTTTGCAATCGCAGATTACGCGTGCTATTTCTGAAGCGGAATTCGCCCCGTTAATCGCGTTTGAGCCGATAAAGGCTCGTAGGAGGCCGGAATTTTTAATGAACGATGATCGAGTAGAACCAGCGTCGACGCTCGGACAATCCGATAGCCTACAACACCTACGGAACCACTTGTGGCCTAGGTTTTTATTTGTTCTTCGCTTATTAGCTCTTCCAGATGAGTAAATTCACGTTTCGTGTTCGTAGCTTGGTTAAACGTTTCAATACGAGGGAATTTATTAACGTAAATAATTGCACGTGCTCGAAACGATGGAACAGAGTTGTGGAAAAAAAAAGTTACGTAATTGAGGCTCACCCACACGGGGTTCGTCCCACATGGAACGGAACCCCGGCGTGGAGTATGTTAATATGATTCATAAGCTCGTTTAAATGGGATGTCGCGAAACCGTGTTTCCAGGTTACCTAAAACCAGCCCGCGAAATCCCTTGTTATTAATTTCGTGGTCTAACGACCCGTTCGTGCTCTATATTTCTTTTTGCTACATTACTTTCTTTTAACCCTCGTATTCTCTTCGCTAAAGAATTACACAAAACATGTTACTTCTTTGGACACTAACGTTAGAATTACCGAGGATTAAAGTATACTTATTTGTGGTAAAGAAATTCAAACGAAAGGCGTACGAAAAATATATTGGAAGGGAGATTAACGTTGATCTGCATTTTTAATAGAAAATCGCTAGAAATTAATATCTCAGAGAAAATAGCGTACGAGGGTTGATAAACGCGAAATATCGAATTACAAATGTATAGAATCAATTTAATATCCATAGAGTTCAGATACTCGTAAGGGATGAACGAGACTGTAACGCGTGCAGGGTGGTTCACATACACACGACCTAATTAATTCTCCTCTCGTATCCAATTTTGTAGCGGCATGCTGCTTTGAAAAGAAAAACAGAGCCAGCAGTAAACCACTGACTTTTACTGTCTTTCGTCCCTCGATTCATCCCTTAAAGTGGGTCACAGCAACAATGAAGTCTACACGAGTGTACCCTGCGACAAAAGTCTCGAGGAAACGAGTTAACCTTTGAATGCTACGGATGTACATCCCTGAGGAAAAAAGAAACTCTAAGAAAAGAAACTCGACGTCTATTTCGTATCCAATTTATTTCACGTTCATCGACACAACGCTCGTGCGATATTAAATAGCAAATCACTGTTTCACAATGTTAGATAATATTACTGTNTCATAAGCTCGTTTAAATGGGATGTCGCGAAACCGTGTTTCCAGGTTACCTAAAACCAGCCCGCGAAATCCCTTGTTATTAATTTCGTGGTCTAACGACTCGTTCGTGCTCTATATTTCTTTTTGCTACATTACTTTCTTTTAACCCTCGTATTCTCTTCGCTAAAGAATTACACAAAACATGTTACTTCTTTGGACACTAACGTTAGAATTACCGAGGATTAAAGTATACTTATTTGTGGTAAAGAAATTCAAACGAAAGGCGTACGAAAAATATATTGGAAGGGAGATTAACGTTGATCTGCATTTTTAATGGAAAATCGCTAGAAATTAATATCTCAGAGAAAATAGCGTACGAGGGTTGATAAACGCGAAATATCGAATTACAAATGTATAGAATCAATTTAATATCCATAGAGTTCAGATACTCGTAAGGGATGAACGAGACTGTAACGCGTGCAGGGTGATTCACATACACACGACCTAATTAATTCTCCTCTCGTATCCAATTTTGTAGCGGCATGCTGCTTTGAAAAGAAAAACAGAGCCAGCAGTAAACCACTGACTTTTACTGTCTTTCGTCCCTCGATTCATCCCTTAAAGTGGGTCACAGCAACAATGAAGTCTACACGAGTGTACCCTGCGACAAAAGTCTCGAGGAAACGAGTTAACCTTTGAATGCTACGGATGTACATCCCTGAGGAAAAAAGAAACTCTAAGAAAAGAAACTCGACGTCTATTTCGTATCCAATTTATTTCACGTTCATCGACACAACGCTCGTGCGATATTAAATAGCAAATCACTGTTTCACAATGTTAGATAATATTACTGTGATCGACGAAACCGCTGAAAACTGCGTCGAGTTTTTTTTCTTTTTTTTCTTTTTTCTTTTTTCTCGACGGAAGCGAACCGGTTTCGCCTGTTCCACAATGTCGCACTATTCAGCTCGTAATGGTAATCCATCATCGAGAGTAACCCGTTCCACATACGTTCCTCTCCGCTTCGGTATGTTAATATGATTCATAAGTGGTCTAAATAGGATGTCGCAAAGTGGGGTCAAACATGACGACCCCTAAGTGGCCGACTCTTTCTCTCGATGCACTCTGGGTCACACAAGATCGACGAACGATCGAACGTGTCTGATAGATGTTTACGAATCACGACTAATTATTACGCATACTCTTATTTTATTCGTATATTTTTTTGGGATTATCTATATGCATTCTTGTATCGTCGTATAATACCAATTATGCAACGTTTCGAGCTCGAAGAAAATATTTGGCAACGATTACAGTCATTATCACCGGAACAGGAGCTCGCAGAAAATTAAGTTACAAGTCGCGAATGAATTTGTTTAACACCCAAGCGCTAAAGAGTTATTACGAAGACAAGGTCTACGATTTTCTTCTTCTATTTAGTATTTTTCGACTACTTTTGTGAAACCATAAGTAGACCAAGATTCTGGCGGTTCGGTGTTATCAGGGGCTGGCTTTTAATAGCTCGTTCTCCGCTTATCGGAATTTTTGCACGCTCTATCTAGACGTATCAACGGTGTAGCACAAAAAGTACTATTAAATCGTTCGTTACAATTCGATAAGAACCCCGGCCGGCGTTATCGTCATTAGTATTCAATTTCGAAATTTAACGATACCTATTGGGAAATAAAGTTGTTAAAAAAAAAGAAGAAATATAGGAAAATACGTTCATTATAATCTTGAGTAATTAAAACGATCCATTGCGGTAATCGTTCGCCGCTTATGCAACAGGATGCAGCGAGTCTTTTGTGTGCAATTAACCGCATCGTGGCTGTACGTTACAACTATTTAATAATGTATCAAACATCATCGGGTGGTAGCCCACGGGAAACGAACGGACGAAGAATTGAATTACAAAGTGGCCTGCATAGAACGACCGCTTCGCTTTCATCGAGGCGTTGTCGAGTGATTAGCGAAACGATATTGCGATAATTGCGAGCCATGGTGCAGAGGAGTCACGTGATACATTCGCTCCTTTCACGCGCTTCTCTCATTTCCATTGATTTCTAATCAATAAGAAAAGGTTACAACAGATACCAAATAGTGTTCCGCACGTGAGAAACGATGGAGTAGCACGATTACGAATTAAGGAGCATACAAATCTATTTTAACGAGACAGTATTCTAGAGGATATCGCAAAACCGATATAATCAAAAATATAAAATTACCCAAATCTCTAGGACGTTAACTCCGAGAACTAAAATTTCCATCCAGACTTTAATTTTTTAAAACGAATAATATATTTCGTGCATCGAATTTTTTTCAACCTTGAAACAATACGCGACAAAGCTATTCAACGTTAAATTTTATATTTTTAAATTAACACAATACTATCTCTGTTTCATCATTTTATAGCTTATACTGAATAAAATAAAATAAAAAATATATGAATAGGACTCGAGAGATAAAGAATTTTACGAAACGAAAAGATATCGAAACCCAGAGTTGCAATTTATAACGATTTTTATATCACTCCGTACAAATAAAGAAATACTCTTCCTACTCACTCGATGCTTTTTATCGACGATCGTTCCCTGTTTAAAGATGCATCGATCGTGTCTGGACGGTCACGTTCTTTTTGCTGGTCGCGTCACGAACATCGGGGGAAAATCGTGACGAGCCGTTCGAGGAAACGGCGGAAAGAAAGAAACCGTACCGATGAACTTTTCGCGTGTCAGTGAGCAGAGTCGGAGAAAAGCGTCGATCCGAATAACAGACATTATCTGTTTCCATTCTTTTCCACGAACGGCTACTTGCTATTTGTCGTCTTATCTAATCGCTTCGTCGCTATCACGGCTAGTCCCTTCGTTGTTGTCGATTTAAAATTGAATATTTGCTAATCGAAAATAAAAGCTTGTTGATATCTGTGGATCGCGGGTGATGTCACGCGTCCATCGAACGGTTACGTGCGTTTTCGCGATTCGATACAATTACAATTCTCTAACGTGGGTGATCAATTAACCGGGATGTTGTTACGTGAAATTCAAGGTCTCTGGTAAGCTCTTGAAACGAGACCCAAGATTACATCGAATTACTTGAGCCTGGTAAAGTCACGATTAAAATCCTTGAATATTTTTCGTAACACGGTCCGAGCGGGTCTCAACTTTCTACGATACCTATTTCTATCATTTGCATCGCTAATATTTCACCTCGCACCTCTAAACGATAAACCAACACTAACGTAAACATTTGCGGACAGATTTCGCGATAAACGAGTACTCCAATTCTAACAATCTTAATCTCATTTTTTGTTCCTTTTTAATTCACTGTATCGAGCAGAGGATACCAGGAAACTTTTTTTTTCTCTCGACGCAATCGGAGGGATCACACGAACGAATAACATTACCCAAAACATTCATTACTCACGACTACATTTTGATTCTTTCATCCCGAACACTTCGTTCTTTTAAATATTATCCAACACCGTGATCCCTCGATCCCTCGGATTGTCTCGGGCTCCAGTTCGTCCGATAAAAAGAAAAGAAAAAAAAAAAAAGAAAAAAAAGCCCTTACCCTTCTTCAGTTGTTTCTGCTTGAGTTCCTCGTCCCTCTTGACCCCGTTACTTTCACTCGCAATAAAAGTCTCGCTCGTCTTCGACTTCATTATTCTGGCCGGTCGCAACGTTTGCGTAATACTTGCAACAACTCCGCAAGGCGGACTACACCTCTTTTTTTTCTCCTTTTCGCAGACCGCGATAAGATAATCAACGTGTATCACGATTCGAAACGGTGAATATTATCGTAGCATCGATACGATCTCGAGGAAAAAATGAATTAAGCGGTTCCAAGAAAACTATCCACCGAATAATTTATAGTTCGAGAAACTGTCCTCTTAACATTTTGAGAAATTCACAGCTCGTAGATACAGATCGCGAGTATTTTGAAATCGTTCGCCACGCGATACAACCAGCACGAGCGCCGATCGTCGACTGACGAGAACGAAGGCGCTCAGATTCGTGCGTAGAGTTTCGATCGTCGAGCGACCACAGCTCGACTGACGTTTACTTTTCACGGTCGTCCGTCTGGTGTGTTTGCAAGCGTTCAGGACAACCGTGGTTCCTTGTTTCGTGTCGAAAACGTATACCTGATTCGAAGAAACCTTCTTATCGATTAATTCGCTGCCCTCCGTTGCAAACACGAGGCTGATTTTCGAAGAACCGAGCTGGACGATCGTTATATAATTCGGTGGAGTTTGTGTACCATTTTTCTTTGTGGGCGTATTTCCGAGAAGATGGTTTAAAATTAGAGGTAATTTTATTTTTACTTTAACCGAGAAGAGTACTTCGTATGTTCAATGGTGTTTAATCGTCCTAACTAAAAAACGTCGTAACTCCAGTTTTGGTAGAGAATTAAATTTGGATGCCACTTGGTAGACATTTATTTGTTAAAAAACGTTTTATCCGATATTTATCATTTTATCATAATATATAAAGAGTTTCAATTAAAAGAAAAGCGCACTTTTATGTAAAGTGGGAGTATAGTTAAATTTTGTCTTTCGTGGGATGTATTTATGACCTCGTCTATCATTTCTATCAATTATACGAAACGTAAAATTATGCGCGCGCTTTGAAGTAAAGATTGTTTGTGATGGAGAGCTTATTAATGGAACGCGAGCTGTTTCCAATCAGAATGCAGGTATATTTAGTTGCACGATATCCTCCGGGTTATTTTAGAGCGAAGTATCTTGCACCGTGTTTCTCCGCTTCTGCTCCCTTTTTTTTCTCTAAATAGCTCGTGACAAGCTCCTTGTACGGTACCATAATTATCTTGTTTAAGGGATAAACAAGGATAACGGCCATGGCTAGAACGATACGGTGATTAACCTCTCGCGGGAAGGGCAGGTTTAATCATTTTTCCGAACATCGAGGAAATAGTAGGTCTGAATACGAAGGTTATCGCGAAGCGTATGATCGGAGAATGAAGGTTAGCAAAGAAACCGAGGTACTAACAGCAACGCGATAACAACCGACGGCGCATCGTTATCAATTAATTAACGGTGGTACGAAAAAAAAGAAGAAAAAAGAAAAAAAAAAAAAAAAAAAAAGAAAAAAAAAAAGAAAAAAAAACACAACGCCGATCTTACTTTACAGTTCTCATTCACGTTTCTCGGTACTATTTGCGGCATCGAGTCACGTACCAGGGCAAAAGAATTCTGCAGAGTCAAAGCGAGGAACGGTGTCGTTGAGTCGAGGACCAACGAGCGAACACGCAAGGGTGCTTGCATAAATTTCTTGTTTACCCTTCCTCGCTGAGGAACAAGCAGAAGCTTGTACGTGCTGTTCAAACCAGTTGGTATGCAGAAATAATGCTCGAAGGGTAAACTTTCCGAGCTCGTTGCTTCGTTAAGATTTGCGAAATTTTAAAGAAAATTGGATAATTCAACGGTGTTTAATTTTTCAAGCCGCCCGGCCGCCATTTTGGAGAACGAAAGAAAGATGAACGCAGGATTCATCGATGGATCGAAATTATTAACCGTGTCTCGTGCACCGTACGAGCACGTTTTATCTTGAAATCAATTACGCGACCGTGTTATTATGTTACCAGATCTATGTGCATCTAGAAGAAATTCTACACCGACCAGGGCTTATCTGCTTTCAGATAGTGCTGGTACGCGTTACAGGCAAATATAGATGCTGTCAATAAATACCTTGGAATCAAAGACTTTATTTACGCAATGGCATTTGGAAACGGACGCTTTGGAGCACCGCACAAAGCGAAAGCGATCGAGAGGAAACTGTATACGCGGTCTGTTCGGATTTTTGCATCATGGATTGTTGTCCTTGGCGCCATGAAACGTTCGATCGATTAGAATTCTTAAGAACTACGCGTTTTCGATTTGCTTGCAATTTAGATCGTTCAATTTGAAAGGTAGCACGTACAAAGAAAAATCTAATAGTTTGGGTGCGGACCCTACATGACTCGAGATACTCTATTTAAATTTGTTGAACGCACGCGTGCGTTTCCCACATTTGTAGGACAATACATAAATTTGGGGTGTGAATGGAATAAAAGTGCATTCGCATTTTTTTTTTTATGAAATAACGTATGTGTGCGGATGAGCAATAGAAACGAGCGAATGCCACGCGCCTGTATTCGCTCCGTACCGCGAATTTTAAATTACCACTGGAATATCATCTCTGCGATCCCTCGAATCGGCTTGTAGATCTCAAAAATACTTTTCTCTCCGCGATTAAACAACCGGGATCAATTTTTTTCTTCAGCGGACTACCCCAAAGTGTAGTTGTAATTAAAAAAAAAAAAAAAAAAGAAAAAAGAAAAAAGAAGAAAAAAGAGAAAAAAGAGAAAAAAGGAAGAAAAAAGAAGAAAAAAGAGAAAAAAAGAAGAAAAAAGAAAAAAAAAAGAAAAAAAGAAAAAAAAAAAAAAAAAAAGAAAAATAAAAAAAAATAAAAAAAAAAAAAAAAAAGAAAGAAGAAAAAAGAAGAAAAAAGAGAAAAAAGAGAAAAAAAGAAGAAAAAAGAAAAATGAAGCACGTGGAAGGATTTGTTGGGGCGTGATCGATCAGTGGCGTGATCAGGAATGCGTGACGACTGGTATCGTGCAACGAATCGGAGAAACGCGAAACGAGAGGGAAAAATAAAACGAAACAGTGCGATGCGCGTCGAGTGTCAATACCTGCGTGACTCAGTCACGTAGCGGCTTTTTAAAGCGGCTTTCTTGTCTCGTCTCTGGTCGTTATCGAAAGACCGCGATGCCAGGGATCGGTCTAGCCCTTTCTCCATTGTACTTTTCGATCGCAACCGATCGCAACTGATCGCCTCTCGATACGTTATCACGCGGGCACCTAACTTCTTCGCTACGAAAGTTTCTATTTAATAATAGTCCTGTTATCTCGTCGGTCGTATTGTTTCGAGCGGCTAGACACACGCTAAGATTGCATAAGACGTCGATCCGTTTAAGTCACCGGAGGTGTCCGGTGACCGCAATCCTTCTTGCGCTCCCATTTTGTCACACTCAACTTGTTTCGATGATAAGATAATTAAGTAGCAAGGCGGAGCCTCGCGTGACTTTCCTTCTTTCTCTATTTCGCGAATTTGATACGTGTTAAGGAGACACGTGAGAGGATAGTGCTAATGTCGATGAATCGATCTTGAGATTTCTCGTTTCGATCCTTTATATCGGAATATACTTTCGATTTTTCTGTTCCAACATATTTTTAGTTACCCGATGGTGCAGCGAGAGCGGAGAATCACGCTTTGGAAGCCAACTTTCATTTTTTTTTTACTCAACGTTCGTGGAATCGCAGAAGGACGAAACGAATTTATATTTAGACGTAACTGTATCTACTTATGGGATAATAAACAATATTTCGTTGCATTTCGCAGGTTATGCAACCACGGAGTTACGTTACATCTACTCTGGTAACTTCCTCGAAGGACCTCCGCCTACCAGTAACCCGAATACAAGTAGGTAGGTGAAATATCGATTCGCAGAGACATTCGAGAGAAAGGACCGAGGATTTGGGCGAGTTCCCTTTGTCCTGGGAAAAGGGGAATTCTTTCGAATCTTCGGTTTTCTACTACAATCTGGTACACTAAAATCAACCGCATATTCCGTCTTCCATAAAATGAATTCCAATTTATCAAAAAATGTAGCCAGAAAAGAAACCTACAAAAATTCCTCGAGTTCTACTTTTTTAAATTAAACGTACATAAAATTCACAAAATTGCTTAAAATAATTTTCTTACGATTCTCATAAATCCATGCAACTGAAATACCCTGTATACAAATTACATTCCCTTGAACGCACCAACACGTAACTCTCATAACCGCAGAGAGGTCGTCTCTCTCTCTTAAGATAGAAACATTGTTGCAACCATACNTTTTTTTTTTTCTCGTTTTGACGTATACACCTGCTTTCTCTTGCTCTTTCAACGATTGTTCAGAATAAACTCCTGACTGTATACCCTGACATTTAGCATCGATTTTTGTACCAGAGATTCTAGAAGCCGGTAGTAAGTGTTTAGCGACGCTTCAGTAAAGAGGAAATTTGCTCAAAAAATTTAGACACGATTTATAAGCTTTAAAATTCTGTCTCGAGATCCTTGTGCGAGAGATATCCACCTTTTTTTACCTTTTTTTGCATTTTTTTTTTTACTCAACGTTCGTGGAATCGCAGAAGGACGAAACGAATTTATATTTAGACGTAACTGTATCTACTTATGGGATAATAAACAATATTTCGTTGCATTTCGCAGGTTATGCAACCACGGAGTTACGTTACATCTACTCTGGTAACTTCCTCGAAGGACCTCCGCCTACCAGTAACCCGAATACAAGTAGGTAGGTGAAATATCGATTCGCAGAGACATTCGAGAGAAAGGACCGAGGATTTGGGCGAGTTCCCTTTGTCCTGGGAAAAGGGGAATTCTTTCGAATCTTCGGTTTTCTACTACAATCTGGTACACTAAAATCAACCGCATATTCCGTCTTCCATAAAATGAATTCCAATTTATCAAAAAATGTAGCCAGAAAAGAAACCTACAAAAATTCCTCGAGTTCTACTTTTTTAAATTAAACGTACATAAAATTCACAAAATTGCTTAAAATAATTTTCTTACGATTCTCATAAATCCATGCAACTGAAACACCCTGTATACAAATTACATTCCCTTGAACGCACCAACACGTAACTCTCATAACCGCAGAGAGGTCGTCTCTCTCTCTTAAGATAGAAACATTGTTGCAACCATACTCGGGCTATTTTCCAGCGAGTACTCGCGTAAGAAAAGAAAAAAAAAAAGAAAAAAAGAAATTTATCCGGTAACTTCGATCAAACTCTTCGCGCGTAACCGCTTCCTTGACTATTTACCGCCTATTACAGAAACGGTTCCACGATAAGATTCGAGTAGCCGGTGTTCCACATGCCACGAGTACAATCGCACTCAGACTTTCAGCAGCCATTAGCGCAAGCCTACGATTAACAGCGTGCACGAGTCGTAAAAGCGTGCGCTACGGCAATTTCGATGCATTTTCGCTCGATGGGATTGTCCCTTCCGGTTACCAGCGCAGCGTGAATCGAATACGGAGGGAGGTATCGATCTGCTGCGCTTGCAGTTTCACTGAAAGCCGGCAACGGAGTTAACGGCACTCTCTCCGAGGGTGAGACCCTTGTACCAAATGTATGTCAATATACAAGGGGCGCAAGGAGAGAGAAAAAAAAAATCAATACCATTCGTCGATTAGTGCATTATTTAGAACTCGACAGAAATACGCAGAAAGAGCGAGGCGCCTCCATTTTGCGAAAAAGGTGAACCAGTACAGAGATGATCTACCGGGGACATTCGAACTACGATTTTGCGTTAAAATTAATTAAAACGGGGATTATTAAGAATTTATACGGCGTAACAAATGTTGAATAATACCGAAATATGCCAAGAATGCCAACGAAATTTCGGTATATTGATACTATGCGTAATTTCCGGTGGCACAGATAACACGGCGATTACACTCGCGGGAAGTCAATATTTAAACCCAATGGACGTTTATGGCGCCATGATGGATTTTTAAAACGAGCGGCACGATTTATCAAGCGTGTCGCGATACGTATTTTCGGTCGTACCGTCATTCGTATCGAATCGATTTAAAATCGTACATTCGAACCTAAATAACAAATGTTAATTAACGGAACAAAAAATTGAACAAAATATTGTGAAGCGAAGGAAAATAGCGTGACGCGCAAGATGCAGCGCCGTGTGGCTCGTGAAGTTCGCGTTGCAGTACACACCGCTACTCGACTCAACGCTGCATGCGTATCGAAGCGCATACACGACACATCGTGCAAGGTAGGGTTGCGTGGGCAGAACGCATAATTGCGCGAGCAAATTTACGAGCGTGGCGTCCTCAGATACCGTCCTGGAATCTCTGCTACACGCACCGCGGGAGCATCCAACCGAGAGAGTTAGACTCGAGTCGATATTTCGGATGATCGATGGAAAGGAATGCCTCTCTGTCGTTTAAGATTCAATTCGTACATGGCTACGCGTATACGCGAACCGATTATACGATCGCGGAGCCTCGTGTGAACCGAAGAAACTGTAGATCGATTCTTTTCAACGCAATCTTATGAATTTTATAAAGAAACGTTCATGCGTATTCAACGTAAAGCGTTCTGGAATGCAAGAATTAACGTTTGTATTCTAAACGCGCGAGATTACGCAACAGTTATGACACGTTGAAAAGTCCGGATAGCACACACGGTGCGCTACTTTGTTTTCCGCCTCTGTTAAATCGATGAAACTCGTGGCAAAAGTGTGACGAGGAAAGAGAAAGAAAAAAGAAAAGAAAAAAAAAGAAACAAAAGAGAGAAAAAAAAAGAACAGGCTTTTCCGCGTATAGAGTTGGAAAGGTGGCAGCCCTAGACGAAGATCGAAATGCTAGCCAACGCCGCTCGAGAATGCAGGTCACTCTCAAATAGCGCGAAAACAAAATGAACAGGAAAAACAGTCGGTCGAGGTATACAAGTCGGGGGCTCACCCTAGGAAACGTCAAACCGATGGATCCACCTATTTATAGCCCCCCGAGTGAGTTTAACGATACGATCCTTTCGGAAAACATTCGGCGTGCTCATCACGAGGAAAAGACCGTGAAAATCGGGCGGAAACCGAACGATACAGGGGCGTACCCCGCACACACACGCTTCTCAACTCTTTGGCAACGGCAGGCACACGAGCGACGCGCACACACAATCGCCACGAATAGCGAAGCCGCGGAGAGAGAGAAAAGCTAGCCGGCATTCACCACTTGGTTTCCGCCTTTTACTCACCCATCTTTCCTACTGGCACGAGCTACGATGCTTCTAACGATGGTTCGTCGCGGACGATCAGTTACACGATCATATTATAGCACTGGTCACGAACAGAAACGGCACCGGCACGGAATTTCTCTTAGGAAATCACGGAAAACACGAGAGACCGTCTTACGACCGAACGCTCGACGTCCGACATTGTAGTGGCGAGCGAGCGCGACAGCGCGCATGCGCGTTCGTCTCCCCACTACCGTATCTATGATTCCAGTCGCCTCGCATTTGCGTGCCAGCAAAATTTTAAGAAAACTTTCCGGCCGTTTCGAATATTCGTCAATTGTATAATATTTTATCGTTCTTCCATCGATAATTGTTTCATGAGTTTTCACGAACATCGCTAACGACCACTTTCCGGTAAACATCGAAACGAAGACGCGAAGGTGTTTCGCGTTGAAATTTCATGCGCGCGTCTATGTGCGCAAAATGGCGCCAAACGAGGGAAACGAAAGTAACATTCCTGTCTGTTACGTTGGTCGTGTATATTAAGTGGGAAATTGTGCTTTTACGTTTCTCGAATCTACGAATTAATGACTTCCGAGGGAAGAGCTCTGTCGTCGGCTAATACAGAAATAGAACGATGTCCCACAGAATCCCGATCGAGTTCGATGCAGTTCGAATTGAACAGTTCCCCCTTGCAACAATTTCGAGGTGGTAAGTGTTCGTTATGTTCTCAATTTGCATTACGCTCATCGAACGACGTTGTAAAATTATTATTACGCGCTACGCGAGATAAATAATTCATAGGCGCGACGCATATTATTTGCATTCTTGCAAATGTAATGTGACAATCTTGATGGTTGAATTTCAAATGAATTTAGGTTGGAAACGTAGTCAGACAATGATTGTACAAAGAATATAATCGTACATTTGAATGTTATTAAATAATGATGCGATATACTTGAATGTTATTAAATAATGATGCGATAATACTACCGATTAGTATAGAAAAAATTAAATATCGCAATTAATACCAGCATGTGCCAACATGAACGTAGAAATCGATAGTTACTGTGGTCGATAACGTATCATCGATAGTAAATAAAGTTACGGATAGATAATATTTTTTTGCGTTTTTGCACAACGATAATATTTTGAGATTCAACCATTTTTATACCAATTATTTACCATTACATGGAATTTTTCACTTTAATTCTTTCATTATTCGATTCGAGGTTAGGTTAGGTAGAAACCATCTTTGTTTTAAGATGTAGGAAAAAAACCACTCATAATTAAGAAATGAATGTAAACGAATGAGTTAGGATATAAATTAGATGCTTAAAAGGTACAGGTTTTTTTTTAACAAATTAATGTACCCGCTCGATTTTATCGAATATCAATCGAGATAGGTATCTTGAAACTCGATTGGCTCTTTTAAGCTTAGTCGCTACGAATACTAGATGGGGCCACCGTCGTATTTAAAAGCGCGCATAATAAAATGCACACGATTTGAATATCCATTTTACGTTAAACGATCTTGCAATATTTTCTAGTTTTATTTTTGTTATTAAAAAATTTACCTCGCCTCTTATTAAAATTATAACAGAGCACATAATTAAGTACGATACGTTACACGCGTCTCATCGTCGTTTCCATTAACTATCGTATCGCAAGCCATCGTGCCGTCCTAACTGTAATTTTCCCTGAAACATTAATCACGGAAGTTTTTATTGTGAATACGTAAATAGAATGCATCGAGCACGGACAGACTCGTAACAGTGTTATTTCTCGCTTCATTACACGCTAATTTGTAATTTCTGTTGATTGCGTGTCCTCAAGCATACGGTGCACCAACTAGGAAGAGGTTGGACGCCATTAAGGAATATAATTTTGCACGAACTCAATGAGCATCTATTCTTCGTTACATTTAGCTTCATCGTATTTAAATTCTCAATCTTCTGGTCTCGCTGCTTCGTTAGCTGTTTTAAAACATCGATCGACGTTCCACTAACCATCGACAACGATACGGACTTTTTCTACGCGTCGTTTCCTTTTTTTATTTTTTTTTAAACCAATTCACGGAAACGGTAGCCGGAAGAGTATCATGGACAATATAAGCGCATTAAACGAACCCGACGCGACGGACCGTGAAATTAGGCAGCATCGTTATCGAAATACCGAAGCCAAGTAATGAAGACCTGAAGCTGATCGCACCAAGGTCCACGCCAGCGTTTCTGATGGGCCCGATAAACGCCAATCATGAAATCCACGTTGTTTCGAATAATTATTGAGAAACGCCGCTTATTAACTCGTTCCATCCTGAAATCGTGCATCATTTTTCTGGCTTTTAATCGACGTTAATCGTGGGTGCTCAGCGTCAATGTATTTCTTTACTCTCGTCGGGCTCGAAGCTATCGATTAATACGGCATATCGAGGCATATCGAGGGATTCGTTTAATTTGAGACTTAACACGAACGATGCACAAGATTTCGAGTCTACAGCGTGCTTCGTCGACCAAAATGAACGGTCGTTGAGCGTTCATCGATGTACGACTGCACGCGAAACCGGCAGCTCTTTACTGCATCGTTATCATGCGTGAAAAGACAGATGCTGGTAGCTGGAGACACGAAATTCGCATCGGACATGCAACTGCGTTTAGTTACGAGAACTTGGTTGAAAATTAACCGAGTAACGTAACCTTGTCCAATGTCTATCTTTATCCTTCTTCCCGTCGAAACGGCAACGTTTAATCACAGTACGATTTAAACGGAATGGAATTACTGGTAGCACACACACGGTTCGTTATTTCATGGTCTCGTAGGATGGTTACGATGTATCTGATTTCGTAGCAACTTCGTTAACCGTCGCGTTTCAGCGGATAACATAGTAGAATCGCGACTTCCTTCGCGACGATGAACAGACCACAAAGGACTCGAAGGGGTAGGAGAGGGTGAGAGGGAGGATGGTTAAAAAGACGGCGATTAGTCAAGCGAAATCGTCCATCACGTCTGAACATACGAGGAACACATGCGGACTAGCTTCTGCCGCACCTCTCGAAATAGAGAGAGAGGGAAAGAGAAAAAGGAGAAAAAGGAGAAAAAGGAGAAAAAGGAAAAAAAGAGAAAAGAAAAGAAAATGAGAAAGAGAGACGCCGAGGGAAAGAGCGAGGTGCAGAAGAGGAAAGCCGAAAGTACAGAGTTCTTTTCGGCTAACCGCCTACTTAATTAAAACAACATTAAGTCGGTCGGCTTACGCCGTGAAACGCCGCTCTCCATGGACCGTGTAGCGGACAGACGAACCGCGAAACACCAGAAAGAAGAAGGTGGAAGGAGGAAACGCACACGAGACGAGCTGTTCGCGTTGTAGCTGTTAAATCTCGGTTGTAACTGCTGCCATGCAGCTCCAGCGCCGCCTCATAAACTACATTCCTTATTAAATTATGTACATTTCGACGTCCCGCCTTGCGTATTGCGGCTCCCACCATCTTGGATCCGGCCGGTTGTCCTCGGCCGACCGATCGTACATCTCTGCTCTCTGGGAATAGCCGACATTATTACTTTGAAGCGGTCCTCCTGCTCCCGATGGACATCAGCCTTGACGACTGAACGCGAATCGTTGGAGAATGCTCGAGAATATTACCACGAACTACTCCACTTTGAGCCCGATGGATATTAAAGGAAGTCCTTGCGAACCGATCTGCTTCGAGGATAACCGGAATGATTACTGGAAGATGGTGTGGCTGTTTGATGGATATTAAGACGTCGTCGTTGACTCTTTTGCGTCTCTATTTCGAGACGATTCTTTCCGTTTGACGAGCGTCGGGAAGATTGAACACGACATCGTTCTTATTTCCATGCGACGACTTTATAACACCGATCGTTAGCGATTTAATTAAGATCCATCGATCTAGGTTCTTGGCAATGATTCGTGGCGCAGCGACGAGTGGGAGGTTTGAAACGATCGCAAACCGCTGATGGTGACTTATGTGTCCACCACACGGTAACTACGTCGTAAAATACGTTTATTGAAATAGATTTATTCGGCCTGCTTAATGGGCCCACGAGCAATTTGTTATCACTTATTTGGCAGCAGGAAGATGTCGACCTCATCGTCGATCCTTCGGTTTCTCGAATAATTGCTCGGTTGTTAGACCGAACCTATACTTCTGCCGTTCGTCTCGAGATCGAACAAGTTTTCTTCAGCGAAAATTGAAGTCTCTGATAGGTTCTGGAAAAAGGATTAAAGTTCTGTATTAACAAGAGCATCGCGAGTGCTAATGAACTAATGGATACGGTGGTAAACGTGGCTGGAAATAGCAAGCTGCCAGTGCACGCTAACCAATTAAATCCGAAAGTACGAACCACACCGTATAGATTCTCTACACCCATCTCAAGGCACAATACCCGAGCCGACATTAAAACTATGAAATTTAAAGATGGCAGGTGTTCTTCCTCCGCGTCAATCCTTTTTACGCGGCTAATAGATTTTACAATCGTTTCCATAAAACTTCATTTCCACATCGTCCATTAAACGCTCATTAGCCGGTTCGGCCCTTTAATTCCTAAATACCATTTCCTCGCTTTACGATGATTAAAGTTGGCAATGGCGATGCTTGTCTTATCCGTAATAACCAGACATCGGGCATCTCGAACGACGAATAGCTTTAAAGCCGTGTTTAATTTAATCTCGTATCGAGTATCATGAAAATACTAGGATCCGTACTGAAGCTAATTCGAAGTAGACACGCGCGCATACACGCTGCATCAGTCTTGGAAACACGCAAGCACGAGCTAGCCAATTAAGTGCAATGCCGAAGACGAAAGGGTGAGAAATGACCGTGACACTTAGCAGTCTTAAGTAGCAAGATTTAGGGGCGACAGGTGCACCGATAGCATCCTTGCCTCGTCCACCCCTCTTCGTAGTAGGTTTTCCTTCCCGAACACCGCCTCGAGGGAAAAACACGGGGACGCCTCGGCTTTTGGCAAGCAATGGCTCGCGTATTAATAATAAGCGCTTGACGCCGAGCCAACTGTCCCGCGTTCTGCTCATTTTACCGAATCGCTGTAAATTGCAAAGCGAAATTTGCAACGAGTTAGGCGTGCCATGCGAAAATTTAGCCAAGTGCAAACTAGGCTCATTAAGCTTCGGTTTGCTTCTCGTGCCTTTCTAAACGAATTTACGTTACTCGAGGATGTTCGTTTAATTTTGATGAAATAACTGAATCGCGTTCGTTAAGAGGAAACTTATTAATATTATTTAATTACTATTACCGTTCGAATCGAACGGACAAAAATTGAAGAAATCGTGAATTTTTATCGTAACCGCGAACGTTTACGCTTCGGTTAGATGGATCTTAAATTACCCATAGAAATACAAAGACGACGTTCTCTCGGGTTTCATGAATAAAAAAGGAACAATGTCCACTTTTACACCAACCTCTTGCCACGCACGAGTATCGTCACAATGGGAGGACGTTCTTCGGGGGTAATTGAAATGGATCGATTCGGTTGAACCGAGAAAAAGAGAACCCTTGCTGTATCGTGCACTCCGTGGTGCATGTACAAAGAAGCAGACAGGCGTGTTTCGCGAAATGTAACTACCGTAGCTGTAATAAAAATGGCGAGGAAGAACGAGGCGGTCTGATATGGAAAAAAAATGACCGCCTACGAGTACGTATTTAGAGTATTGTTAAGGAACGCACCGGAGCGTAGCTCCTTCAAGAACTCGGCACGTTCATTCTTGTCGAAGAGAGGACATTGCGACCGGCGTTATTTTGTATTCAATAAGTTTGTCGGGGAACAAGTAATTGCCATTCTTTGCCTGCGAATGCATGAAAATTATGGGAGCCCTTTTTCGAAGACGAACGCTGTTAATTTATTCCGCCGCGTGAATCGTGCGCATGAAAATTGAGGACGAAATATAATTCTTAAAACGTGATTTTCGAGGATCGAAATTTTAGGCCACACACGAGTGCTCATCAGCTGCTTGTTAGTTTATGCAAAACGTTTAATTGGTTGCGCACGCGTGAAAAGAGAGTCTTTGGGGTAGGTACACTATCTACCCCAGACATCGAGCCACGAGTTTGGTAACGAGACCTAAATCGCGAGTTACTGAACGAATTTAATTGGTCGCTGCACGTTCCTCGTTTCGGGTTAAGTTTGGAGTGCGGAACGTTGATGAATGACGCTTTTCGTAGGGATCGTAAAAATAGAGCCATGAAAGAATCAGTCACGGATTCGAGGGAGGTTCAAAAGCTTTGGTTGGAACATTAAAAATTTTAGAGATCTGCAAACTTATTTTAAAAACTTTGAAATGAAAATATTTAGAAGCACGAACTCAGAAATACGTAGAGATTTAAACGCAAACCGCATTTCGCCAAGTATTGCACGCTCAAATCCGTTCCAGCGGCGGGATAGCATTTTCACGTGAAGCCGAATGGCATTGTCTCAAGGGGAACATACCAATTCTGTGGTTACGCGTTTCTTCTTTTTTTCGGGTTTTTTATTAGAGAGTGATCAGCTGTGTCTGTCAGGTGTTTCGGTAAAGAAGCGGATACAAATTCTTCCCTTTTATTTTCTTCGGTGAATCGCTGGCACTGCTCTCTCGATCCCTCACAATTTCTAGCCATTTTTAATTTGACTTCGTAACGTTGTTCACGGATAATTAATGGAGGGTTGTTCCAACGCGTGAAATTTTACCCTTCGAAACATAGAACCTATCGCACCATTCGTCTTGTAATAATTCTTTTTTCGAGGAACCCAATATTTTTCTCCGCTCCAACTACCATTATGATTTAAAAAAAGTATTTTTCTAATCTTTAATGCGTACCACTAAATTTCAAAATTTCAAAGCTTATCCATTGCCATATCTGAATTTTTATACCCATACCATCGTCAAGCTTTTAACAGCTTCTCGCAGCTCGCGTTGATAGAGAGTTTCAAAATATGTTCACCAACTATCGAGTGACCGCGACACTCATTTTCAATTGCTTAGCGCTTGTCCGCGACCGTTCTATGGTTTCGTGAAATATCATTCTTCGCTTAGGCGTATGTGAATGGTACATTACCAAGCGGCGAGCAAACGGTAGTGACACCTGAGTAGTAATAATCGTATACAAACGGCAGTTCACTTTATAGTTTGTTGAGTCGTCCCCTGTGCATCGGAGGCTGAACGCGGTACCAGCGTTTCTTCTTTTTCTCGTTCATCTGTATGCGCATGTTTATTGTGCAGTAAAAAGATTAATGCGTCGCATCTACGACGTTCTGTAGGAAGTTGTGACCGTGAATTGTCTCGGGAACGAAGAAAATTCGCCTGAACTGGTTTATTTTGTTTAAAAAAAAAATATGTACATCTTTATTTTAGCCTTTACGTTTGTTTCGATAAAATTTTATTTGTCTATATCTTCACGCTTGCACGAGGTCCAGTCGATAAGTGTGCTTCACGGTTGTAAGTTCACCGATAACGATAAAAACTGTGACAATAAAAACGTGTCGCTCGACGATGATAAAATATCCACCGATAGATATATGAAACGGTTCCTCGAGGTTTAAAATAAAATAAAAAGAAACTATAAACGAAGCTCGAGTCTCTCCATTGGTGAGCGACGGTAGGCAAGAGGCAGAGAACGATTGGTTGCTCCACGGGGCAACGACATAACGAAAGGTTTTAAACACATTGTTAAAACTCTACTTAGTGTAACTTTTATGCATTCAGCGAGGGACACGCCCCCGCTTCCTGGTCCAGGTCTCGGGACCATGGAGGCCCAGCAGCGGCGGGAATCGAATTTTATATGGAGATTGGCGTTGTTCCTGAGAACACTAAAGAGTTAAGGGTCTCTTAAAATGACTGTCGTTTGTTCGTAAGAGAGGCAGCCACCTTCCTCACCCTGGTCCTTTCCGTGGCGCGGCCAGTTGGTATTATTATTATTATTACAAAGACGAGACTGTGGCATAAATAAATCGTAAATCAAGCAGCGTCGTAAACGTCGAAAAGCTTCGAGACAGTTCGGACCGTGCGATCACCGCACAATGGCGCCGCAATTTTGCAATTTGAACGCTTATAACCGCCCCAAACCCCTCACCCTTCGCGTACACCCACCCTGTTTCTTGGCCGCGGACATCCACGAATCAAGTACAAATGTCTTCTTCCCTTTTTCTGTTTTTTTTCTTTTCTTTTCTTTCTCTTTCTTTTTTTCCTTCGCGTCCTTCCTTTTGACACGCGTTCGCAAAGGAACACGTGATTCCGGTGTGAAGAATTGATTTCGAGGATTTGGCTCGCGCCGCTTCGAAGTTGCGACCGGTGACATACGGTGACATTGGTTCGAACTAATTTTCGCTCTTTTAAAATTGAACCAAGGAGTTCTTGCGAACGAAGATTTATTCGGACGATTTATTTATATGTTCTAAAGGACAGGGTGTAAAGAAAGGGTACGAGTTGAAGTTTGGTACAGCCTGGAATCGTCGAACTGCTGCATCATTATTTATTAGACACAGTGTCCTGTAGGTAGCAGTTCACCGATCGTTTTCAACGTTCGGGGAGTTGTCTTTTTCGTTCGCCTTTGTTCAAGACCCTCCCTGTTGCCTTCTCGAACGCTGGAACAAAAACATTTAACGAAGTCGTTCCATTCGAACGATCCCATCCCTGGCAACCGAGTCGTTTTTCGACAGGTTAGAACAACGTGGAATATGTTTGCGCGAGATTCACGTCCAATGGGCATGAATTAATTGAATCGTCGATCGATAAGTTCGTCGCTTACTCTTCGTACTTTACGTATAGATTGGGGAAAGTTTTGCTCCATTGATCGATTTGAAACCGACACCATCGCGTACTTTACAGTACGAACCTTCGAGTTTCTGCGATATACGTAAAAATCAGTGTCTGTCGCGATTTTCTTACGAATTTCCCAAGGCAATGTTATCAAAGGATAATCGTTTTCCGGTATTTTTTCCTGGCACTCGGCAAATGACGCAACAGGATAAAGAGGGACTAATTGCGAGCGTGGCCGGGGATAGGGTAGGTGGGTCGAGTGTCCAACTTTCAAAATAAGAGCAGATTCGCTCGAGGGTGCAATTAATCACGCCGGAAAGAGAGCTGCCTTCCGGGGTTTTATTAACCAATTACCCGAGACGCGGTATATTTGATGCTTCGAATAAATAGCCAGCAAACAGCGCCGGGGAATTCGTTAGGCGATCATTGGACCGTCGAAGCAAACTTTATCGTTTCACGTTGATTGATAGAAATAATAGAAATTTCCAATATCAAATGAATTCGATAAAAAATATGCACGTATATCATTTTTTAACGGTATCTGCTACAATTTCGATGCACTTTGATTTTTACAAAAGGGTAGAAAACTATAAAAAATAGATCTTCCTTGTGCACTACGTAGATTATGAGGTAACGATCTTGAGGTACAGTTTGGAGTCCAACTAAAATTGGAAGGAGCACAAAGTTTGATAGTCTCGTCCTGCTACTTTTAAAAACGTCCATGTGCATCGCTATCGATCCTTCGCAACCGCGACGAACGCGAATTCCTTTGGCACAGTTCCACCCCTGCAATATTCCAACTTGATAGTGCCATACCGACAACACGTTGTAACCCTCGGTTTAGTTACACCGTCCAGAATCGTCGACGGAAAAATTTATTCCCCGATAGCCGGTGCTTTTAACGAGCCTAGAAGATTGCCGTCCGACATGCAATGCACAGATGGCACAATACGAACTCGGTCAGCGAACGTGTGGACCCGAACAAGAGAATCAACCGCGTTTTCTGAACCTAAGCAAAAAACGACCAGCATCGCGTAAACTAAATCCTATAAGAAAGAGAAGGAAAGGTAAAACACACAAAAAAAGAAGAAAAAAGAAGAAACTTGGCGAACCGAGAGAGAAATGAAGTCGCGAGCCGATTTCATGCAAACCACGAGCAGTTGTGCTCTAGAAAGGGTGATTTCGTGAGAGCAAGCGCACGCTGTATTGTCCGAGGAGCCGCGAGGGGGAAGAAGAAGGTCGAAAAAGAAAGAAGACGTCAAAGAGGATGCGGCGACGATATAGAGAATAGCGTATTGCAGTTTAGAGGAGCGCAGTGTGCGGTTTAGTAACGCGTAGCGGCGGGCGTAGCGTGTGGCGTGCATACCACCGTGGTTGTATGTCTCGTCCGATCTCGTCTTTCTCCCCCGCAGCCTGCCCTCTCGGTCTTTCATTCACGGAGGTACCAGCGGCGGCACCCTTTGATCTCCCTGGCCACGCCCCCTTTTTTCATTTTTTCACTCCTTAAAAGGCAGATGGACAAAGTGTATTGTAAAGTGGGCAGCGCGCCCGAGAAGACAGTCAGCGAGGAAGAGCGAGCGAGCGAAACGGACGGAAGGATAGATCTTGAGCAAGGAAGAGGGTGAGTTGGCGAGATAGAGTAGGCGAGAGATCCGAAAGAGGGAAGAAGAGGGACGGTATAGGTGAGGCTGCTGGCTCCGTGTCCAGTTACAATTATTAAGGACTTTCCTCTGGCCTGCAACGGGAAAGAAGAAGACACCAGGATGGAAGAAGGAGACAAGAATCGAGCGAATGCTTCGCTAATTATCCGATCCCCGCGTCTCGGGGCTAATGGGCCGAGGAAGAGGGACAGAGAAAACCCGGGAAGCCGAGCGAGACGGATAGAGACCGGCAATATCCAATTGATCATCCGACAAACCTTGCTGATGAACGAGGAACTTCCTATCCCATCATGCTCGTCCTGTGTAAAACCTGCTACTCCGATAGGCAGGCCGCTGATATTGGACGAGAGACTCGCGTTAAGTCTACGTAATTCTCTTCACGCTCATGTTTTGTTGGCATCGAGGCTGGAACAATTTGTGCGCTTGACGCGCGCGGGCTTTATCAAGGAAACCCTTTTCGATTGTTTGCACTGCCGCGATTGTACGACTCGTATTCTTTGCACGTCTTTCAATTTCCCATATAATCATACTATCATTCGACTCTTTTCTGTCATTAATGGATGAAAGGTTTACGGTGGATCACGATGGATCACGATGGATCACGGTTGATCGTGGTGAAAGGAGACTCGCGTACACACGCCAACTGACTTTGATCTTTGTCTCGGATGCGCGTAACAGGGGACCTTTCTGTAGTCTGATACGGCTAATCCATTTCACGGTTCGGTCGCGCAGCGAGTCGAGAGATCGTGCTGCTCGCTCGGGCTATTCAAATTTTTGGCGAATCACGGTGGTCCCTCGGCTCGAGGCTCTCCTCGTTCCTCCAACAGCATCCCAGTCTCCGAACACACTACCATCGACTCGAGCCGCTGAACGGTGTCCCGTAGGTGAGAACCGAGGTGACTGGACTGCCGAACTAATTCTCCTCTTTTTATTCCTCGTTTCGACCGGAACAACGTCTTTTTATTTCTGCGTTCGCCCCGGCCACGCAATTGTTGCCGTCTTTATACTGGTTATTGACGTCCGCTTTCGCGGCGAATTACTGTGCTCCCTAAAATGATGTCTTAATTGGAGCACATGGCGACGTGGAAGGAAGAAGAGAACGAAGAACGTTGCAAAAGGGATTCATTTATAAATCTGACAGACGGTAGTCGCTACTTGTTTCTCACCAACGGTTTTAGCGTCCCGGAAACCGACCGCGAATTGAACTTCTCGCGTGTTCGTGGTGCTCGACGTTCGCTCTACGATTAAGTAGAACTTTGACGGAAAGGTGAATCGATAGATGTGTCTTGGGAAGATCAATGGAATGATACCCTTCAGAACGTGGCGAACGAGAATTTGTTCACGAACTCGAGAAAGAACCATTCATCGCAATTTGTATGATTTCCAATTATCGTTCAATTTCATCGATAAGTAATGAGAAAACGAAGAAATTTATGACCAATATAAATAATGTAAAAATTTCAAAAGAAACCTACGAACTTCTGTGTCCGGATTCCAGCGTTGCTTACACACGCGGTGATTACCGCGTAATGAACCGAGCGATATCGACTAGTAATACGTGTAATAAAGCAAGCATATGATTCGAATGCTCGCGAACCGACCCACGTTTCCGCGTTTCCTTGGTTCCAGTTTAGTTTAGCCATTCGAGAATAATTGTTTTATAATAGTTACGAAAGACGAGGTAGTAAAGTAATAAAGGGTTTTGGTTAGACCTGATCGCTGGTTTATCGCGTAACTGGTCGCGGTGTATGATTTCGAGGCCTTTCTGCTTGAACTCGAGTGGTTCGACGGAAAATCATCGTTCACCGAGCTTCCACTCGATCCTATCTATAGCTGTTGCAATTCTATACAGTTACACGAGCGATTGTTTCGATCGAGCACGATCATAATTCAATTTATAGCTCGACGAAACGAAAGATAACTCTATGTTCTCAATTGGTTAACAAATTTCGCACTGAAATTTCAATTTTTCAAATAATCATCGCACGAGCGTTTACCTTCGACGCGTCGAGCGTATAATATCGAATGCTCGCCGTTCCAAGATTCAAGTGGTCACGAAGGCGCATATGGCGTACGGCAGAGGCAATTTTCGGTCCGTACCGAATGCAAATGGTGTGTCGACGAGTTCATTATGGAAGAACGTGTATCCTTGGTGGCCGTGGTCGCGATGGGACCTTTCGTGCGACGGCCTTTCGTTCGTGTGGTCGGAGCCAATAACTTGCCTCGATTTTCCCTGGTAATAGCCGGTGACGTAACGCGTGACAGCGTTGCGTTGGCTCGCGAGGAGGATCCTCTTCGAGTGCTTGGCTCTCTGTCTTCGAGGCTCGTCATCCGCCATCTTATGAGAAGGCCGAAGGATATGGTTATTAAAATTGCAGAGGAGGTACGTACGGAACAGACTTCCTCGAGGTAACGAGTGTGCGAGCGAGAAGAGGCCAACGCGACGCGTCTTTTCGCGAATGTGTCTCGTTGACACAGAAAAAAAAAAGAAATTCACGTGTCGGTGCACTCGTGTCGTCACGCACACACAACGGACCACTGACGTTTTCCGCGTAACATTGTTTGCACGCACTTCGACGTTGCACGCCGGCTATCATTAGCCCGGACACAAAATGGAGCGCAAAAGTGTACAAAAGCCGTGAGACTTTTTTCCACGGAGAAAAAAGGTGGATGGTTATTTGTTTCTTTGTGCGTTCTTTTTCGTTTATTTCGTTTAATGCAAACAGAGCGCGGGGCTCTCTCGTCACGAACGAGCGACTTTTCTTGGACCGTTTAGCCGGCCGTGTGTACCAGCGAATAACGTACAAATTGGTCCGTATTAAGACGTACCCACGGCAACAAAAGAATCGTGGGGACGGGCCTTTAAGGACATTAGGCGCCATTTTGATGGCAACGCTGTTCCGCCGGCTGGCTAATGGAGGGAAATGCATCAGCCGGTCATTTTCGAGGTTCTAGACCTTAATCCTAGGAATTACAAAGACCGTGTATGTCGTTAGAGGTCCCGTGTGTGGCGTGCATCGAAAACGATCGCCTTGTAGGTTCAGTAACGTTTGTACTGTGTTTGATTCATGTTAGACATGCGACACCTCGAGGAAACTTTGGGACTAGAAAAATTGATCGCGGATCGAATCGCGTCACGATTTTTTCACGGTGCAACATTGTTACGCTACTTTTAAATGTCAATTGCGGTCGTTCGGTGCCATACAGCGGCTTGAATATTTAATTGCGCGAGTTTTCCCGGTGCGACAGTATGTCCGACAGAAGGGAAACGCTGCTGGTCGATAATGTCTTCATTAATTTGAAAAGTTCCTGTCCCGCGGCGAACGTAAATTTCAAATTGTTCGATGCACGAGACACTCTGTGCACGCAAGTGGCTAGGATTTTCTGCGGAATCGACTTCTTTTTCGCGATACGAGGGTATAGATACCGGCGGTGTTCTGTCGAGGATATCAGAGTCTGGTTGTTTCAACTCTAAGCTGGTGATTCGCTGCATCAAACTTTTGTAACAAAGTTTATCTTAGAGATATTAGAACATTATGGTGGATCATCTTGGTCGTATTTTAAGGACACAAGGATCATAAAGGTTATGTTACTGCGTTCAAGCTTCATCGGGGGGGGGCATTAGAAACCTGTTTTCAACGTGAACATTTTAGCTACCACAATAATTTTTAAATAATCCAATAATTAGTATAGAATAAACTAGAGCGATTGTAATCGATGGTAGCGTAAGGAAAATTGATAATTGATTGTTCAACGTCGAATCGAGATAAACCAATGTTCCATATCGACAATAAAATTACCGTGCGTCTAAATAATTTCATCGAGTTACGTTGAAAACTTGTCCTCGGTTTAACGCAGTCACCGGATCACTGTCGCAAACTACGACAATTATCCGAACGCGGTGTTCGTTCGACGCTCTACAAACCTACGTGACTTACATTCCGGTGTTAATGATAGCAGACCGATTACCTGCGTACACGCGAAGTACTCGTAAGCTCGTAAACAGGCTAGGCAGCTCGTTCGCTGACGGTGACGCAGATAAGCAGGAAAGCTTTGCCTAGTTTATAGATTAACGAGACTAACCGAACTGAAAAACGTGGTCTTGATAAACGAACCAACAGTACCGTTTTCATCCAATCTTCTCTGATAAATCAAATCGAAGCATGAGAAATTTTCAGTTTAAACCTTTCCATCGATTGTTCCAACCGTGTGTACACGAACGCAACATTGTTGAGGTCGGCCGGAAGATTCTCGAGGAGGCGCAGCGGTTACACGGAAGAACGGCCATTGAAACGGTTCCCCGTTTATTAAGGTTCTTCGAACGTTTACGCGACACAATGGACGATGGGGTAATTGTCGATCATTCGACACCGTCTGTTTGTTTGCACGATACTCTGGGACCGTTAGCGAAATGAAACAAAGTGTCGAATCGAACGTGAAACGCAACGCGTGTAACCGGAAGGCAATTACGGTGAAAATAACAGCGTTGTGCATTAGCTTGCGAGATGGTGGACGAGTTGCACCCCCGCCGCGTCGCAACCCTACTAGCCGGTTCTCTCTTATTATTTCCGATGTCGTTTAATTTCCGCTTTCGTAACGGATTCTCCTCACCTCTGGTCTCCGCTGTTCGCCTATTTGTTTCAAGTTTATTCTTCTTTCTATCTTTCTGTCTCTGAACTTTGGAAATATCATCACCGTTTTCGTTCCATTCCATCTTGATTTACCTTCAATAGGTTTGATTCAGTTGTAGATCATAGTTTCTCGACTCGTCGATGTCTCGTTCATAGATATCGAAGTAAAATAAAGATTAAAGAAAGAAAATGGCTGCGAGAAACGAGCGATAACAAAGCTAGTGGGCAGGTAGATAAGGGTGGCCGTTTGCAGACGGGACGGAGCTCAATTTCTTGAATATTTGATGCATCTGTGAAGGCGGCCATCTTGCGTGCCGTGTCGTAGAGCATTAAACAACAAGGGTTGTTAGCCTCTTTATCTATAGTCTTAGTCTCCCTACACTCGTGCGAGCTGTGCAAGAGCAACGACGATACATTAAGGTGTAACGTCGACTCGCGTGCGACTAACGTTCCTGCCCTCCATATCAGGGGCCAACGTCTCTAATCGAGTCGCCATTTTGATGAGACGATTTGCGTTCGATCGATGGTTTCCAGAAACTGTGAAATTTTAATTCAACATTTAAGTCAGATATTTTTAAACTGCAAAGGATCTTTATTATATTCTTCTTCCTTTTTCGTGCAATAGAATAACCAATAGGGAAATAGGAACGCAACAACGAATTTCAACGGTACACGAGGAACGGTGATACTGTAACTTACGGGAAGTCGTGAATATCGCAAACGGATAATTTATATTTAGCTACGTGGCATGCGTCAGGTAGAACGGCGATCGCGTAACACAATGCGCCGCTCTTGTGTACTTTATCGATGACTTGCAAAGCATATTTATGAGGATACACCCACGTTATGATGAAATTATGGTTTTCAGCTGTGGCGCGATTGCATTATAGTAATTCGTAGTTAGCAGGAAATACACGTGCATCGTAGATATCTGTCCTCAGCCTATTATTCTTCCTGCTTTCTCTTTTGATAGGCCGATTCTCTGCTCTATGAGTAGCCGGTTTATTGTACGCGAAAACTCGCTATTTATTACCTGTCCCACAGATTAACGTTGCCATTCGATCGGGAAAGAAAAACGTTTTTCAAAGTCGAGAGTCGATACGGTAGCATTTTCGCGATTCCAGCAAGCGTGTCCTCCGTGAAATTCGAACGAGACAGGATGGAAATGGGAACGAGACGGTCTCGTGACGAGATCCAGTAAAACGCGAGTCGCAAATGGAGGTCGTAGGTGGTGGAAATTGGCTGCGGCTAGATTGCCGTTGTTAGGGTGAATCGAAAAAGAGGTCTAAAGCTAGACGGTTGATTGCTTCTGGAACTCATCTGCATCGACAGAATTTGTTTCTGACACGAATCCTCTTTTTCAACGCCGAAGCATTGTTCCAACATTGGTAACGCGAAATAGAATTCTGTTTCTCAAGAATCTTAGAAGGTGCAGGTCTCGGAGGAAACAATTAATTCTTTCCGTTCAATTATACTTTACCTTGCTTTACCTCGCTCTCTCGCGCATACCTGACACAATAATAGAGTTATTACAGAAGCATACAGTAGACTATAGGTAAAGTGACTACAATAGCGGTTCTAAACGATCTCACAGATTAAATAACAAATATACCAGTCTACAGATCTTAAAACATTCAAGACCGGAGCTGTCGATAAAAAATTGTCTTCGTCTCCGACAGATGTTTCCGGTTTCTATAAAACGCGAGAGTATCGTAATTAAAACGACCAAAGATGCTCCGTGTCTGGTATAGCAATTGCGATTCACGTTGATGCATAGGCGATTCGAGGTAATCAACGAAATACCGTAACGTCTCGTACAGCTTTTCTCCCCTTTGCTCGCGCGCCTTCTTTCTCCATTATCGTGTCCGCGCCACCCCGCATGTAAATTGTCCGCCGTCCACGATTCCAGCTGTAATATCATTTTAATGACGAAAAAGCCGCGTCGGTGGCAATTAATCCTCGGAAAAAATCGGATACACCGCATTGTGTGCCGTCGATTGTAATACCCTCGGTCTCTGTCCCTCTTCCTGGTCTTCCCAATCTCGCGTAGTTCGTTCCACTCATCGATCTCAGCGTTAATCCTGTCTCGATTGCGTTAGAGTGTGTGGGTGGACACGAACGTGTAAATGAGATTAGAAAACGTCATTAGAAGAGACGAGGTTCTTATTGGAAGGCGGCACGACGATTGTCTCATCGAGGTAAATTGTTGGAAATATTTCGCGTATGAGATACAACCGTAGAACCCTGATGAACGCGTAAGAGGTAGTTGGTTGAGGAAAAAGGACGGGAGAATGCAGATAGCAGGCCGCTGGTTATTATCCGTGCGTGACAAAAACATTTCGTGCCGCGCGAATAATTGTTGAAGAGTTTCATCGGGGGACAGAGCGATTTCGCGTGAAATGACGATCTGTAAGTTTCGCGTCTGATCGTAACGAGCCGCTGAAGGAACGAACCTGAGCTGAATGGATCTATTAATCGTAATTCAACATCAAAGGTGTTGCAAGAAATTGAGGATAAAAAATTAGATCTGTCCTAAGATCTATCCCATTGTTCCTAAGAATGGAATAATTCTTGAAGGATCCGAATCGTTTCAGTTCCACGAAGAAATGTGTGCAAAGGAGTGCACAAATTGACGTCGAGGTCACGATGAAATCATCCGAAGAAATCTGCACGGAATAAAAAAAAAGAAGGAAAAAGAAATGAAAGAAGAATATACATAGAATCCAGAACGGGATACGTTTTCGTGCTCGAGCGACGATTTATCATCGATCGAGCAGCCGCGGCGGCCGCGTGGGTGTTGCATCGCTCCGAGCAACTTGCAAACTATTGGAATAAAACATCTGTCTGCTCGGGTGCGAGCGCGAATGTTGAATCAGTTCGATAGTCCAGGACTGTTTCGAGTTGTTGGTTCGTGATCGTTCCCAGAACTCGTAACTACGGACTCGACTACGAATAAACGAACGTCGAGAACGCTCGGGTCGGGGCAAAAGTTTCTCGTAAAAGCTCCCAGCCGTATAATCAATCTTTCGATAGTTCGTGTAATCGCGCGGCCCTCGCCGTTTCGCCGCGAAACTATAACGGTACGCCGAAGAGTACGCGCGCGGAGTTCGCTCGCCGCGTGCGAGCGCGTAATTGGAAGATGATACACCGCGTTAGGCTTTTAACCGAGCAAGGTAATTGCTTGTGTAATTCTTAATTTCACGTTACGCTGGAATTCCGAAAGCAAAGCAGAGCCAGCCCTCCCACTGGTATCTCTCGAATCTCTTCGCGGCACAGCGCGGCGCAGCGCGGCGCCGCGGCTATCCTCGGCTGCGTCGAGCGGAGCCGTGGCCACGATAGACAAACGCTGACACGCTTCGTTAACGCGGCCGCTCTCTTCGTTCGCGCTAATTAATTCGTAGATAATATTTAATTTCAGCTCGGTGCGCGCAATCGTTGGCGACCGGCTTAATCTATGGCAACGCACAGCTCTGTAATTAGTCGACCTCTCGCTGATACAAACCGCGATAAACGATAATCATAACGCGATTCAATGCTATAAGTACGCACCACCTTAGAGTTTACTTTGCCGATCTGATTGTTCTCTGGTTAACAAGATTATTATTTTTCCTGTCTTGCGTATCGCGGCGCAGGTACGTGGCGCTTCTTGGCGTTTCTCGAGTATTCCTTCCTCTTAAGCCTATCTTTACGAAGATTTTAATGACGCAATGATAAGTTCTTTCGGTTGCGAAGTTCATTGGTGATTTCCTCGATCCTAGCGATTGGGCATGGTGCCAATCAGTGTATTCCTGTACTTCTGCATCTATTTTCCACTCACCTATTATTACTCCGTTCGATACTTCCTGATGCAACTACGATATCAAACCATGGAATGTTTGTATTATCCAAAACTGCAACTTTCAATCACAGGAGACCACAGGAATCAAAGGAAGCGCGTAAATCAAGCGATCCTGCGGTACCAACGTTTCCTTATCATTTGTTATCGTTCGCCAGCGTCGTAACGTTTCATTAATCACCGCTGATTTGGCGTGGGCTCGCGTCTAAATATAACGTACCGATTAGAGCGTCGACAACACCTCTTCTTGGCCGATGCCTGCACGTGTCCCGTACGCCACGAGCGCATTATTAAATGTCAAAGAGTTAATGGAACGTGTTCGTGACGATCCAACGACGTGCGATAATGGCTGTTAATTAAATCGACTGTTGTCAACCGATTCGAAATGTATTCACTCAATATTAAACATTAAATATCGAATTTTTTAGACTATAAAATTCCCATTGATTCGTCACGTTGGCGTATTCGAAGAAAGTAGAATTCCTCGATTTCTTATCAGACGTATCGCGGCACGATCTCAGGTAGCCGAGCATAAAGTACATCGCGAGGCGTGTGTTCGAGGTGTAAAAACGTCGATGAAGAAAATGTACGAGGAGAGGGCCGAGGAAAAGGGTTCGGGGAGCGAAAGACGATGCAGAGTGCTAGAGAAGGAAGGAAAGAAGAGAGGTTAGCTTGGCGGGTAGAGGGATTCAACGAAGGGTTGCGGGGTGGGGGCAAGAGACGGGAGAAGTGACTCCCACCAGACGCGGGTAGGCAGAACATCAAAGGGAACCGACTTCTCGTTCGCGAGGTGAAGAACCGGCCATCTCCGGGCCACACACGAATTGCTTTTATATACTTACTTTAAGTTCTGTACCACTAAAGTGTAATACCTTTCCAGTGTGCTGCATAGCGCGGCTGCGTGGACGTTGATCTACGGAAATCCATTCGGATTATCCGTGGAGTATTTCATAAATGTGTCCTTCAATCTTTACTCGTGATTATGTATTTTTTTTTTTTCCTTTTTATTGGTTTTGGAAGAATAAATTATAGGAGGAGAAAATTGTTGAAATTTATCGATATATAAAGAGAATATTAAAAAAATGGAATAGGGTCGGAGAATATTAATGATACGGTAACATTGCTCCAAAATCGGTTCTCACAGGGTTCTACCACAAACCTCAAGACCGGAAGTTTATCGCGTCACGTTGGTGTTCCGACCACTGACATGGCTAAATTGAAATCTGCCCGTTGAAACGCGTTATTTTAATATACATTAAAAACGCCAACCCCTATTCTCGCCTGCTCTTCCCTTCAATGGGCTAAAAAAGAGCGTGAACAAACCGTCTACCGGGTAATACAGGCGCCTAGAGTCGTTCCATCGTCCACGTTCGAAATATCAAGTCATCAACGACTATTCAGTGGCCGACGAGGACGAACCACGCTCTCTGAGCATGACGAATCCTCGCCGATGTCGTTTGTTGGCTTCACAAACTCGGAGAGATCGCTGGAGGCGCGTCTATGCGCTCGTCGTCACACGATCGACGAACGACCCTATAAGATTTTGTCAAAACGAGGGGTGAAAGGGGCGATTTGAGGCGCGAGCCGGAACGGAAAATTGATGGAACGTCACGGAGGAGTCCCGTACAAAAGAGTGCTCGAGGACCGTCGAGGGTCACGAAAATCCACAACCTGGGTTCATCCATGAATGGTCTGTACAGAAAGAGAGAGAGAAAGAACGATCCCTCGCCCCGCCTTTCCTCTCGAAAAGTGGTTAGTGAAACTGATTCGGGCTAAATGGAGCCTAAATGGAGTTGAAATTGACTGGCAGTGCTGCGCCGCTGGCTTTTGTACGCGCGGGACATTTCGAATGTTTGACCACCCCGAGCCTTACAATTACGAGATGAATGCGGCTCCGCTGGGCCTGAAGGATGAGGGTGCTTGTGAGCTTGTCACCAGTTGCCACGCGCTACTTTCTTTCGGAATTGCATTTTTGAAGTTCATTCTGTGATCTTTCTTTTTCGAGTCGAGTGGAAGGTTAAGAGTTTTTGGTGTTTGAGGATCTGTTGCTCGAGGCGCTACCTGGGCGACTTTGGAAGGTTTAAGTTCTTGCGATTTTCAGCGACGATGAATGAAAAGGGAATGGTAGATCGTTTTACATACGGTGGTTAAAAAAGAAAGAGATATTTATCGGTGGATGTTACGAGCGTCTTGAAAGAGTAATTTTGAAAATCGTATCCCTCACGATTAGCCGGATCACTCCACACGTCGCCATGTTGGCTCGGCTGCAACTGCCCCGGCTGAAAACGCGGCGGTAACCGCAACAGGAAATACACAAGGAATTTACGACGTCGTATGGCAACCGAGCAGTGAGTGCACAGTGAACTGCGGTTAATATCGAGGCACATTTTTGACCACTAACCGACGACGAAAATATCGCGAGCATCGAAGATTTTTATCGGTAGAAGCAACGCTTGTCTGACGAACAATCTCAGGAAACTTCAACGTCTATCGATCCTTCAAAGCCATTTGTACTCCCAGATAAATGGATTAGTATATTCACCATAATTCATAACCTTAACGTATTAACATAACAAGGGGACGGAAGGGAGGCTGTTCTTAATTCTCCCAACGAATCAACGCCAACCACCGATTCGATGAAGCCAACACAAAGAGGGACCACCCTGATAGAACACGCACGCCTTTTTCTACGCAAACCTGCCCTAAACTAGACCGACGATACGATTCCGGAAGAACAACCTCCCCATCGATGCCCCTGTGCCAATTATTAGGGTCTTTCAATGAAGAGATTTATGTAACTCAGCATGATGGAGTATCCTGGTTCCCCCGGGCGTCGAGCAGCTCGAACGACACGTCAAATTGCGAGGAATGACTTATATAGCGAGTACGTGTGCGTGTATTAGTTACGGTGTGCCCGTCGACAGCTTCATTCGATGCATTCAAGGAAGGGGAGATTTAAACGCTTCGAAAATGGAGAATGTTTAAGTTTTTTGTTCGGCCAAGAAACGACTGTTCCCGCGAGTGGACGAACGATGATCGGTCTTTCGGCAGAATTGAAACCTTCGTTCGTCGGAACGAAGAGGAAAAGGATTAAAATACGTATATTCGGATAGTTTAAAGTCGTTGCTGTTAGTTGGCACGCTTTCTAAACGGCGCCTTGGGGATTCTCGAATAATTTATAATTTAAATGCGCCGCCTTAAGGCGACGTCTCGCGAAACCACAATAAAACCGATGAGAATCGTAGATAGCCGACCGCTTCCAGTTGTGCCACGACTTTCGGTCGTCTCGGACGAACCGTGCCTCGTTCGGCCGGTAGCCGCTGCAGCGATTTATTGGTATCGATGGGCGTGACTAGTACTCGTTTGCTATCTGCTCGACACTAGACGTCCTTTATTACGAACCTTTGCAAATACTATCTCACGCATGCTTCCTTGCTCTTCCTTGCTCTTCCTTTTTTCCCTTCTGTATCCGGTTCGGTTGAATTTCGCTTCGTTTTGTGTGTTTTCTTTGCTACGTCATTCGTAAACTCTGTTGGCGAAGGTTTATTATTGAGAATATTCCAAGCAGAGCTTAGGAGTGGAAATTCTTACGACCTTTGGAGATCCTATTGCGAACACTCGATAAATGCACAGGTACCATAAATATTACTCGTGCCGTCCCTATTTATTTATATTATTAACTCATTAACACAGTCCATTCAGAGATATTGCAATCGATTCGTGTCAAATTTTCCTCTATTTCTAACCACTGCTTATTACCCCTTTACTTTTACTATATTCTCCACCTTGGAAGCAACTCTGTCTCACGCAAATGATATTTACCACGCAAACAAGATTCAAATAAATCCACAGACTTTCGAGCCTAGACCAAATAATTCCAAACGCGTTAATCCCGGAATTTACACAAACACACTAATTCCCTAACAATCCACGCTACCTTCGACCATTCTAACATTATCATATATACACAGACCAGAAGCTCTCCCTAGAATAGAAAATCCTAAGACCTCGAAACTTACCAACTCCTTCGTCTTTGGCAAAGAACACCGTCCAAAAGGCAAGTGTTTACACAGGCGAGCTCGAAGAGCACGTATTTCACGAGACGTACGGTAGGAGCGAGTGGAAGAGAGCGGCGAACGTTTCGGGGTATCGCGAATCGATCGGACCCAGAGTCACGCTTGCAAATAAACGCCTGCGGAGAGCTCGAGTGGTGTTCGTATTCACGGCTCTACCTGCGCTCTTTCTCTCGTGAGACGCGGCTGTAGGCGTCCAACGCCATCGTTGGGCCCACCCATAGACAGAGCCCGAAGTAGGCAAGCGTGTCTAACACCCATAGGGTACGAAGAAGAAGCGAGAAAGGGCGAATCGGGGCACGATTGTGAAGAAACGAGACGAAACGAGACGAAACGAGACAAAACGAAACGAAACTAGACGAAACGACGTTTCCGAGTTCATCATCGATTTTCGATTTAAATGTCGCAAGCTGGCGTTGATTCGTTGCGCCTACGAGGTACACAAAGCAGTGGGAAACGCGATAGAAATTAATAATGGCGAAATTAGTGGCCGTGGAATCGGTCGGACGAGGAGAATGGATGCTGATTGCCCTGATTCTTCTCTAAATAGGAACATCTTGTGCTCTTTCGGTATTTCGAGGTGTTTCGTAGATGGAAGGATTTCGTTGCGGTGGTAACGGAAACGGTTAGAGTGATAGGCGGTTTTAACGTATAGCGTGTTTCAAAGTTTGGGCTTCGTCGATAGGAGGACGAGGCTGGTATCGATCGAAAATTGAACGAAAAGAATCTCCAAGCTTCACGGTGACCGAGACGACACTCGATTTGTCAGCACCCTAGCTGCTCCACCGGGTCAGACGTTCTCCGGAGCTATATCGAATCATTTCCGGACGATAGAACACGAATTCCCTTTCCGCCGGCGTGTAAGGAGCGTGTAGAACCGGAAGACTAGCAACTTCAGTTTAAACGCCCTCGACGGTGTCATTAGTCTATCGACAAAGCGAGAACTGCTGCTCCTGAAATTGTCCGTCCGTGTCAGCGAAATTGCTTCGAGCATTAAGGAAAAGTGACTGATTGAATTCGCGTCAGCCTCAAAGTTTTTTCGATAGCAGACGAATAAATCGGAATTGACATTCCTCGTAGCCATAGATTAGGTATATTAATTTAAAACTTGTAATTTTATCGATTCTGCTTCAATCGAATCATTTTCTTAGAATAAATCGAGAAACGATGTTACAATAGGTACCCGTTTCTACCCTAATTTAGGAACAAATCTTTCCCCAATTTAACCAACGTTCCCAGCATCCGTCAAACCCATGACTAACGAAACATCGTTTTTGTTTCCAGTTTGATTCAGCGTTCTCCAATTCAAATAGAAAAGCTTCCTCGATTGTTTCCCATCCGACTCGCAGTCGAGCCGCAGCCATCTTTATTCTACAGGGGTCGCGTGCCTAATAAGAGATGCTTTGGAGCTCCGACACCTTCACAGGGGTTAACAATGGCCGGTCGTTTGTCCAATTGGTCGCGGCCATCGAGCAGCATTGTTCAGTCTCCGAAGGACTTCTGGTCATCTGCAGGTATTTACCTCGATCAGCCACAAAAGCGACGTTCCAACGCTTTGCGTGACTTTATTGTACACTATCCAGAAGCAGGTCTCGCTAATTTTCTCGAAACTACAGTCGGAGACATTAAAATTCAACCAACAGCTATCACCGCGTCCCATATTCGTAATCCTCCTCGATGCTTCGATTCGATTTCAAACGATCGTTTTCATCTCATCGAGCGTCGACGAGGCGTTCCTTTCACCGATTTTCATTTCGTCCTTTCTTCCCCTATTCTTTATTCGTGCTTTCCACGCGCGTTTCGTTCGCGGAGACAGATCCATCAGCAGTCTCGGAGGGAAGCTCGTTAAATCAGTGCCCGGCCACGTAATTTCGCCGGAGGCAGAAGTCTCGCGTAGATGAGAAAAATAGGGGCGCGGGTTGGATGGTGAGAGGCGGCGAGGCGTACGCGCAACCCCCGTTGGACATAAAAATTGGTCGGCAGAGAGGGGTGGCGATGGTGGTGGCGGCGGGCAGCCGCGAGATATAAATCGGTCCCGGGGATCAGCGTCGCGGCGCGTCGAAACTCGTTCTCCAATCAGAACGGAGCAGAGGCGTGGACTGAAACGGAAGCAGCACGGAGCTGAACGAGTGCACGAGGGTGGTGGTACCAGGAACGGGCAGGATAACCTTGAACGGAAGAGAGACGACGAAACGTCCGAGGGCGTGTTGAGGGCTGTACGAGGGACACGAGTGGGGTTAATTCAGCGCCGTGTTCCGCTGCTCGTGTACGACCCGGGGATACGTAGAAGGGGAAAATAGATAGGCTCCCTACCCCTTGAAACGGCGGCGGTGGCACCGATCCGGAGGGAACGAGCGGTGCGACGACGAGAGAGCGCACATGCGCCAAAGCCACGTTAAACTGCTGTCGGAGATCGGGTTCGCGTGACTCGTCCCCGGCTCTCGTCAATTATGGCTAAGTACACGTATCGCGTCTAACGCGGAGAGGACACAGAAACGTGATGGAACAGGTCGATAGCGCGGCGAAGACGTCGTATACACATTATTAGCGGGTGTCGTCACGCTGCGCCATTCGATGCCTTTGATTAAGACCAAGCCTCGCGGCCGCAGAACGAACAATATTTAGACTAATGTTATTCACGGGTGGAGCCCTTTGTGCGCTTCGTTTCCCCTTCTATAGGGCGGGTTGTGAGGTTACGAGTAGGATAATCGAAGGATTTTCTATGCGGGGAGCGATGTTTGCTTGGTGATAGATGGTTGGAGATAATGCGGGGTTAGTAGGGGAGTATTCTTAGTATTTATTTATATTAGAGAGTTCTTTTTTAAATATTGTCAGAGGATAGACTTGAAACACCGAGGTTTCGAACTTTATTCCATTGGAACCGGTCTCGAAGGGAAGGTTTCATCGGTAGCAATAATATACGCCGATACTCCAGTGGGAACAGACTTTGTACTTGTACGAATGACGGAGAATGAAACGGACGACGAAAGGTTCTTTCAAATTTTGTTTGATTTGAAGCAGAGGCAAGGCCTTGAGGCAAGGCCAAGCAAACAAGCGTTCCTCCGCCGTGGGCCGCGCGAGTTGTTCACTGGTTCGTTATTACGACGAGATGCACGCGGCAATTACTGCTAAGTATAGGTGTCCATTATATCAACTGAAAGAGAGAACCTCGGTTTCGATGGAACGGCTCGATAAGAATGACGGCGTACCGGATAGTTATTAGTGCTCGTCACGTCGCTTTATCCGTACGACTGGCAGCTCGGTGTGCGGTATTCCGTTAAACGTAGACCCGATGCAAAGTCATTTTTTCCTTGCCCCGGGACGCCAGTACGCGCGCTACGATGCTTTCACAGGATTTCGCTGGCAGTGGTGATGGTATAAAATTATAATTTTATCGGTAGTTGCGAACCCGCCTCGTTTCGCGTACTTAACGACTTATTACGTCGCACGAGGCGTTAATCAGACACGGATTTCGATTGTCCGATAGGAAATAAATGTTAAGCATCGATCTCGTCCGTCAAGGACCGTGAAAACGAAGATGCGTAATTCTTGGTATGTTGTAGATCGATGTTTGAGTGACATTCAAAGCTTNGATTTCGATTGTCCGATAGGAAATAAATGTTAAGCATCGATCTCGTCCATCAAGGACCGTGAAAACGAAGATGCGTAATTCTTGGTATGTTGTAGATCGATGTTTGAGTGACATTCAAAGCTGAGGCTCATTCGGAATCTTACTAACGTCCGTATCGACCCGCTAACATTCCCATAAATGTCACGAATCCGTGGCGAAGGAAAGTCCAAGCCACACGCTAGCACGTTATAGAAACGCGAAACACTCGAATACATTGCGAAAGGTCTTCCCGTGGCTGGTTATTTATTCGTCCAACAAATTCGACGTGCATAGACTGCGCGTATTCAACGCGATTGCCGGCCGGCGGACTGTTAGCGCATAAATAACCATTCATTAGAGCTGGTGCTCGGTGTGCCTTCGGTGAACGACGATTCCTTACGATTACTTCCATCACATATTGCAAATTATCCACTTCGACTGTTGTCTCTGTGTTTCTTCGTCAAACTTTCCATACCTATCGCGTAAGAAATCTTTCGTTTTTCCTTGCAACAGCTAAAAGAAATCAGTTTTTCTTCCAAAACAAATAGAAGTATCTTTAGAAAAAAAAAAGGAAAGAAAAACAGAATCTATTCAACCTGAATTTTATAATACTTCTTAAGACACACGCGTGTGGTCCGTACGAGAATGATCTCGGGAGGGAAAGGAAGCTGAAGGAAAGTGTAAATTTCTGTGAAAAAAATCTTTCATTGATGAATAGTTTATCGTGTTCCTGGTCCCAAAGAGAGAACCGTTCGAAGTTCGTGGTCCTCTGACCACTCCACCATAACGATCCGCTGCACGAGGTGCCCCTTCCATCGCCACGACACAATGGGCCCTTCCTAAATATCGGGGGATCATGCTAAACGGCGGTAGATCAAAGGGACCGACAGAATCCAGTGGCGAGCTATCATAATAATTAGGCTCGCTCGCGCCTCTTTGTATCGGGATAGAAAAGCCGACGGGAAGGCCGGAGAGACGAGAAGAAAAAGGGCCGGACGGACCGCTGTTCGGTTTGCCTTTGCTGCTTCAACTCCACGATCTCTGTGCCTCTTTTTCGTTCCGTTCTTGGTCTTTGCTAAATCGGAGCAAACGGTCCTCCGAATAGGGTTTCGTCGATTCCGTTGCACGTGATCTTGAATTAGTGTCACAGTCTTTCATCTGTCCGAGAGCATAGGAACAAGTGTCGATGTTATATTTTGATTCGAAGAAAAGATTTCCTACGAGGATTATGTAGATATGTAAAGGTCGTGTCTTCGAAGATTACATCTTGAAATAAAGGGATTTAATGGTAAAATTTATTTCCAAGGATTGCGAGGTGAACGAACTTCACGGTTCGTCCATCTGTCTAAATTGTTCTCAAAATGGTACTGCTCCAAAAAGTTATCGTTCCGAATGGAAATTCGTTTAGAAGCACCGTTCACATTTTTGTAAGATGTCAAAGTCACGCAACTGTTACTAAGATAGAGTATCGATAGAAAGAGGGGACAAACAAAAAATACAGGGTCTCTCTAGTGAACTGTGAAGCGAGTAAGAGGGCAAAATTCGATCTTCTCTGGCAAGAAGCCCGATGGATATTTTCGTGTCGTGTCGGCTGCTAGTTGTCGACCAGATTGCTACAATTACATGGCGAGTGAATCGATTCTCAGCAACCGATCGCGGATAATAGTCTGTATGTAATAGTCGCGAGATACCTTTCTAGACCCGTTCCGGACGAGCGACGCTCGAAATGATGTTATTCAGTCGACGATTTCTTTCTTTTTTTTCTTTTTTTTTACCCCGTTTCGTTCGACCCTACACGACGACTGTTTCCAACGGTTCCGGAAACATGTTCGGCATCGAGCTCTGCGGGTGACTTCCGCTTGTCCCGATCAATCGCTGAAACGCGATGGGGATCGAGAATTCCATGGACGAACAGAATTGTATAGAAAAACCGAATACGAGCTTCGATCCTCAAGGCCGGCTTTATAGTAATGAATTTCTTCTTCGACGATTCCGATCTTTTTTTTTTTTTCGTTCAAGAACATCGTACGCGTGTACGCAGGCTCTGTTACTGGTGCATCGAATGGTACACGATTGCGGTGCCATTACGGTCTCCTGTGACAAGCACTTTGTACCGAACTGGTAATAATAATAACGTAATAGTAATAAAAGACGTCTCGCGTCGGGGACCGCAACAGTGTCTACCACGCGCCAAAGAACGATCCAACACGAGAATCCGTAGTAAAAATCGTATCAACGCATAAAACAATGTACAAGTCTGGAACATCCGAAGGAACAACACAATCATCGCTGAAAACACGAAGGAAGAGAGAGAAAAAGAAAAAAAAAAAGAAATCGAAATTCCACATTTTCCTCAGCGTGTCGCTGTAAGTGCGCGAGTGGCGTCCGAGCGGAACATAGAAATCGGCAGTCCGGGTGGGATGAAATCACGGTGGGCCTCGTTAGGCGAGCTTTTCGTCGTGGAGGGTCAATCCCACGTTCGAGGCGAGCTCGACGAACGAACGAGAGCGAAGGAGACAAACCTAGAACGAAAGAAAGTAAGAAAGCAAGAAAGCAAGAAAGCAAGAAAGCAAGAGGATATCTATCTTTGAACGAACGAAGACAGCCTTCACCGATGGACGAAGCGACGAAGGAGGAAGAGAAAGAAGGAAGGACGAAAGGGCCGGGTACGATGAGGCCGGTCGAGCAGCGCCACAGGACGTTAAGTACGTCTCGTAAAAATTCCATCGAGGCAGCGTCATTTTGCCGTGTCTAAGGGGCTACGGTTAGGTCTGGCCGGGGGTTTAGATAGGCAGGACTAACCCTGAGGCCGCCCATACACGACCGGTTAGGTACATCCCATCGGCAGAGGTGGTGCACGGACGGGCCAGACGTAGTAGGGGATTCGAACGATCGTGCTCCCTCCTACGAACGCGTTCGAGGCGGTCGAGAGAGAAGCGCCTGCCCCTGCAGGAACACCAGCCCGAGATCCTCGTCCCCGTACCATTTCAAGTCACTGGCTTGGCCTGGCCTGATAGCGAGCCTCCAAATCCCGTAGCTCGTTTACCATCCACGTATTGACGTTTCGTTCGCGTCTACCGCGCCGACGTTCGACATGCTTGAGCCTGACCGCGGGACCAGCGAACTGTTCGAACTGTTGTGTGTTCCGGAGCCGTGATAGTGTCGCGATTGGACGTCTGGTAGCGTTGACGCGAGTGAAATTTCGTTTCTGGTGACGAACAAAAGATTCTCGTCGATCTTAGAGCGAACTGGACGACGTTTGAGGGGTGATTCTTTGGTGCGAAGGGTTGGAAGGTACGATGTTTGACCGTGTGGACAGTGGTTCTTGAGTCCTTCGACTTGGACGAACGTTGGTATATTCTTAGACTGCTCTGTTTTGTGGATAGTATTTGTAATAGTGAGAATCGATCGATAAAGGAAGACAGCTTCGGTGAGGATTCTAAGGATGACAAGTATCCGAGGATGGAAGGTACAGTGGGGGACGTACGAGGTTTTCGTGATGTAAGAGAAACTGTTTGAACGATGACTGGGGACGATCAGAGGGAATTACAATGACTGTGCATCGTTGAAAACAGAAACTGCGTCAAAAAAGTCGAGCGCCGGTAGTGTTTGTTGGAGCGCAAACGCGATACGACTTGTTCGATTCGAAAGAACGAGTTGATCTGAGCGAAATTCGATGACTTCGATGGAGAACAGTGCACGGTTAGAAGATGCGAAAATGTGGCTACACGCTCGAGCAAATTCAAGTGTCCGCAGATTCTGACTGATAGAATTCGTGAATGTTGTCGTTTCGTATATGGGTGTAACGCGCAGACCGTTGACTCTCGTTTAAATCGAATCTGTCATCGCAGTTCGTCGAGAATCGACCTCGTCACAGGGATCTAACGATCGCTCATCAGGAATGTGCACTACGGAAATGACAGAATCGTACACGATGTCGCCGTCAACGACGGTGTCTTCCAGCGCCACGACACCAGGCTGCCTAGGATCACCGGCTCACCGACGGACACCTTGCAGAGGTTCTCCCGGTCGAGGTGACGTTCAGGACGACGAGGACGAGATCTCCGTGGGTTGCCCTAGTCCTCTGCCCCTCGTTGTCGTCGCTCCTAGCACGGAAGAAGACGAGAGACTGTCCCAATCTAGGGAAGAATACGTGGACCGATTGAGCCCTCGAAGAAACTACCCAAGAGACTCCGTGATCGACGACGATGACAGCTACTCTCGCAGTGGCGATTATAGAATGTCGAACGGCAGAGGATTGCGTACCCACGAGAGCAGTGGCGGTGATTCCGTGACCACGTTGAGAGACGAAGAAGAGGACGAAGAGGACGACGAGGAAGTGAACAGTAGGACTAGCAGTAACGGTGCCTCGGCAGCCGGTGCCACGGACGATTACTTCAAACCTCTGAAACGTCTAAAGATGGTGCAGGTGCAGCACTCGGACGAGGAGGATGACAGGGACCGAGACACGAACGAAAGAGGAGTAAAGTCTTTCAGTATCTTGGATATTCTATCGCACAGACCTAAGGCGAAAATTGTGCGACCGTGGGACACGGTCGAGTCGAATCTCAACCATCATCATCGTCACCATCTTCACCAGCAGCAACAGCAGTCGCATCATCAGCACCACTTGCATCATCATCACAACCATTCCACGGTACCAAGGGATCTGTCTTTGATGGGCATGTCCTTGGCGTCTATGTCGGGCTCCATCAGCGAGCCGCCTCTCAGCAGTTCGTCTTCGTCCGGCAGGAGCTCCGTTTCTGATTCCGGAAGTCCGGACCCGCTAGCCCATCATCATCATCATCACAGTCTGCACCACGGTATGCATCATGGCTTGCATCATCCGGCGCTGCAACAGCAACAACAACAGCAACAGTTTAAGAGGAAAACGTCGCAGCAGCACGGCTCGCAGAGCGGGCATCACGGGAAACGGACCACCGGTCAAGGAAGTCCTCTGGACGCACTGTTTCAGATGACCAGCAAAACCTTCGATGCCGGCGAGCACAGTCAGGGTGAGTGTTTTTTAAACCTTTTCAATTTCAAATGTATGGTTGATGGTTATACCGTCAAGCTTGGCGTATACGCGACGCTAAACAATTATTCGGAAAGAGAATCGTTGAACGCGTGGTACGAGTGGGGAAAATAGGAATTATCGTGGAAGCATGATGGAGCAACTGATTACGTGTATCGTATTTCAGTCGCACGGTGTATAACGTCACGATATCGCGGTGTAACTGGTGAAACAATAGCTAGCACGATTCATTCACACATGCAAATTCTGCGTCGAGCGAACGACTCTTAATAGAATCGAATGGACGGTTTCTTTATTAATGATGGAAGCTCGCTTTTGTGCTCCCATCGTGGCATCATCGATGAATGCAGGCCTTAATTTTGATCGATGTTCCCGCCGGGCGTCGATGAGCGTTGTACACTCCGACGTCTTATCGTTGGATACCACCTATACGTTTCAGCGTCATTGTTTCGAACGGCACGATCAATTGAATCTTTCGCTTTGGAACCCTCGAATTTTCTCCTCGTCTTCTTCCCGGTTCTCGTTTACAAATGCGATCTACCAAAAATATAAATCACCTTATCGTAGTTATTTCGAAACCACGCAAGCGACATAATGTCCTCATCAGTCTGTCGTAATACGTTCGTCCCAGGTCCTCCAGAAAACAGTTGATTACACCACACTCGTACGAAGTGAAGTCTTCATCTGTTCGTCAGCCATCTGTGACAGCCGACGTGCAGTGTGTCCGATCGAGGCGCCTTTTCGTTAGCTTAGCTCGGTTACAATATTTAGAGACGTGGAACGCGTGCACGAGTAGTCGTCGAGCACGTACCAAGTGCTACTTTCGAGAAGCACGCTTCTGCGAACGTTACTAATATTAGTTGCTTCTGGTGCTGCCTGTTACGAGATGCGTCGTAATTGAACGACGATGACATTTTTCAACCTCGGCTCGATTCGTAGTCGGTTGGCCGTTCTTGAGGTAGCGGTCGATATTCTTCGAGTCTGGTTTATTCCACGCTTCGATCCTAGACACGGAAGTATTAATCTTGACGCGTCCGCGACCAGATTGCGGCAACGATTGATGGTACACGAGGGACAACGCTTAAATGGAACGCATCGTGCGCCAATCTGGTGTTTGGCATTGATGATGGTATCGATCGTTGTTTATTCTATTTCTTGTTAAACGTAATCGGATCGATTCACACGGTATCTTAGATCGCTTTGCCTCGAATAGACATCTATAAACTGCGATTCCATGTTTTCTAATTGGATTTTAGTGATTTTTCTCGGCACTAAGCTCATCTTTAATTATTTTCGGTTGCGTATTTTTAAACAGCTGGGAATGCTAAGGAAAAGTGGTGGATCGTAAAAGTTTTATCTCTACTTAAACCCTCTAGGTTCTAATGGAGTTATAATTTCACCAAAAGCGCAATAAACGGAAGAATTTTCGTCCGCAGGGAAAATTCGTGTCCATGGGACCCGTTGGCTAACTCTAAAAAATTAGATTTACCGATGATATCCTCTAAAATCGACAACGCAAACAGAGAGACCGTCCGGCTGTTTGTAATCTTTCCCGGCGTTTCTTTAATCCAATTACCTGCAGCAGTAAAAACCCACGGAGGGAGCGTAGACGTGCAAACACGAGCCTTTTTTCCGGCCGCGTCTCGTCTCGGAATCGTAAAACCCAGTTTTCCGTAACGCAGGCCCAGGATCTATAAGGCCTCGCAAATTGAATTTGGCATCGTTGGCGGGATTAAAACCGGCGAAAGGGAAAGACAGAGACCCACAATAATCATCGTAAAATTAAGGGCTTATGAAAGGAAGAATTGCGGACGAGCCTCCCTTCTCGTGGCTGCCTCTCGAAGCCCCTTCGAACGACCATCCTCGTGATCGTTCATTGTTTACCATGGCCTCGGCAAATTGTTTTACAATCCCATGGTTCATGCTGCGCGTCGCCGTCGTGTTTGCCTGAGAAAAGGAAACGATTCCTTTTTTTTCTCTCAAGCCTGGCCACGTAAACAACGAGTTCTTTCTTCAAGGGTGGCCTAAAGCGGATTTCGAGACACTTTCGAAACTCTTATTGCCTGCTTTACGATCCGATTTTCCCTCATAGGTGGATAAACATGGTGTATTCGTATCCTTGGCAAGCAGAATCTTTTAACTTGGAGTAATACCGGTAGCAAGGTGAATAATGAAAGAAACATCGAGACCAGAGTACCACTCCGATGCTCGTTTCCATACCCGTAAGGATGAGGATGAAACGTATCGCGATAAACGCGGCTAATAGAAGAAGTAATCGCTATCCTTGGAGATTTCAATATTCCTTGTCACACTGGTGGCAAGATAATGACAAGGAAACAGCGCCGCGACCTTAGGCAAGCGGATTGTTTGGGCATCAAGACATCGTTCATCATTTTCATACCGCACTTCCGCTCCTCGTCCAATTACCCTCTCCGGCTGGAAACGATGGCGGTGGCGTAGGAAGAAAAAATTTCACGATGAACACCCAGGTACGATGAGTCGGGTTTAAGAAAAAAATAATAATAATAAACTAAAAAAAAACATAAAAGGAACCCCGTTCACCGACGAAAGGACAGTTTGGAATTACGTTGGAGGGGTGCGTAAGAGGCACGTATTATCCCGTAAGACGAAAAGACATGGATGGTCGCGCGCGCGCGAACACCATAGCTCGTTACACGTTTCGGCCTGGTCTGGCCTCAGACGTCCGTGTGTGTCCCTGGCAGGACCAGTGCGTAATTTTAGGCCCACCTATACACGACCGATCTCTACACGAGTAATTTATTATGTGGCGCGGCGAGAGCATATGTCTCATTTGCATATAGCGTGATACAGAAAACGCGAGCCAGCACTTCCGATGGCGGCGGTCAATATGCGAAACATTTCGACAAAGGGATGTCTTCGTTGCTTTTTTTTCCGCCAATGTACGATACCACCGCGATCGAGAGAAGAGGACGGGAAATGGAGCAGCAATCTTTAGGTTTTTAGGAACTTGTTTAGGTTTCTCAACTTTTGTCGTTGAAATTTAAAATACTTCCAATTAATTTTGATAGTCGAAGCCGAAGAGGAGGAAGAAAAATAGGGAATTAGGTTTTTCGTTCACTGGAAAGTAAACTTTTACCCATCCCATTTCAGTTATTACACTATCTACTCGAAGGCTGACGCCGCGTGAGAAATACGCATCGGCGAACATGATTGATTCTCGTGAGAACATTAATTTATCCTTAAACCTCGTGACCCAATGATCGTTTCGCATCAGAAGAAAATTGCGTTCCGATAGAAGTTCGTTAGGTATCAGGACGAATCGCCCCCGGGGTGACTTGTGAGCATTATCAATTTTATATTTCACCCGAAATGCCACTTTTTACCGACGCGCAAGAGCGTCTTCGGAGCACGGAAGATCGGAGAAAGGCGGGCTAGTAGAAGGGGAACGGTTCGCCCGAGGCAGCGTGGCATAAAAGCTGGTGCGCCTTCGCTTTACGCAATTTATGATACGTTCTTTAAAAGGGCTAACATTAGGCAAAGAGGCAGCGGCTACACGGGCTATTACGAGGTTCCGTGATTGGCCGCACGCGTATTGAAAACCGACTAAATTAACGAAACTCGGTCATTTTTTTTCCCCCTTCGAAACCTTTCATGTTAATATCTCTAAAAAAATATTTAAAAAATATCAAAACACGTAAAAAAAATTTAATCTTCCAAGTATCCTTGATTTTACCGTACCATTACCAGGCTGTTCATCGTTGTGCGACCGAATACTTCAAAACACAGCTCGATCTTCTCAGTTTCTCACGTGCCACATCGGCTCCCGATGGAATTCGATCATTTCCATTATCTCGTGCGCCTCTCGAGTCTGCTGGGGGTTTGAGCGTTGGCGCGGTATCGTCCGTGGAAGGTTTTTGTGGGCGATCGCGGCGCGATTCGTTCCCTTCTTCGCCCCATGCCACCCGGAATACGCATAAAATGTGTTGTTGTTCACACGAGAGCGATCGAGCCGATCGAGAGGCAGCCAGGCCGGTCGGTCTGCCTTCTTCTGAGCGGAGGCCGCTTGCGGTCTCGGGACCAGAATTACAAATGATATCGAATCGAATCGCTCGTAATATTATTCGATACGTGTTCCATTACCGGCCAGGCCTGGGCCTCGGGATTCAAATTAGATTACCGGTAGGTTAGGTATTCTCGATCATACGTACCACCCGTGTCCTGCTACGTTTCATCGTCTACGCTTACCTATACATCCCTTTCGATATCTATATCGATTTCTATGTACAAACATACACGTATATTTTGCATCGGTGTACGGGTGAGCGATCGGTGCGTGTACGAAGCAGAACACATCGACGGAATAAGAGAAGAACCCAAGTTACAGTGAGACGCGGTCAGCGAGGCCTGGGGCCCCCTACAACACGGTAGCCTCACGTATCCGCAATTTACTTCTGATTATTATGCTCTCTATACTTACGCGGCATTCTTATCTCGTCTTTCTCCGCTTCTCTTTCGTCTACCCTCGACGTGGACGCGTCCTCCCTTTCTCTCTGCCCGTTTGTCGTTCTCCGTCCGTCCCGCGGCGAGCTTCGAAGCTGCCCTGTACAGGAATCGAGGCAGGTATCGATTTACGGCAGTACCCAATCGTTAGATTCTTGACGATACGTGCCCTCGTCGCGCTTAGGCCACTCCGACTACCTTTCTCGAACACCAGTTTTCGTTTACATACTCGATACTTGTGTTTTTCCAAAGGATCGCTCAAATTGTTTGCCTGGCTAACTATAAAATTTGTCTTCGAGGATAGGTAAGGATTTTTTCTCAACGTCGATGCACGATCCTAGACTCGTTAGTTGCACTTTGGAGCAAGTAGTCGGTTGCAGCTGCTCGTCGAAGCAACGGTACGATTATCGGGAATACTACTATACAGGGTGATTCCGGAAGCTCGGTCAAACTTCTTCTGATCGTATCTCTTGGTATCAAGTATACCTTGGTGTACCTCGTTACGTGTCGACAAGCATTCCTTTCGCATCACTCATTTGTTACCATCGTACGAAATTACCATATCGAAAAAATTACCACCTGAACACCCTTCGGGAATCACCCTTTACACGTACCGCTCAATTCTCTCCAGAATCTTCATTTTTCGAGGCTCAATATCGACCTCGTCAAGCACCTTTTAACAAGAGCGCTTCTATTAAAACGCCATAGCGCTTGCCTCTCAAACATCTTCTCCTTTATTCTACTTTAACGAAGAAAGAAAAAAAGGAAAAAAAAAGAAAAGGGAAAATAAGAAAAAATACACCATAAAACTCGATTGGATTTCCTGAATCGGTTAGACTTCCTCCGTTCACGAGGATCGCTGGGAAGGGAAGCGATCTCGCGTTCGCTTTCATTAATAAGTCGCGTTAAACCGACGCCGATTCGGCTGGTTTAACTCGCAAACGAGGAATCGATCGGCAAATTGTATCTGTCCGTCCGGTGTGCAACGATCCCCGGTCCGCTTTGCGTGTTTTTATCGGCTACCTGCTTCAGCTCTCGCGATCGTTTCGCGTTTTCGTGTTTACCTCAAATTACTGCCCCGACCGAGCTGATTTTTTCTTTTTATCGCGCGCGCTTCGCGTCGCCCGTCGAACGTGGAACGTTCCCTCGTTCACGGAACACGCATATAACATCTCGAAGCTGCTTTTTACACAGTCTGATCCACTTTGGTAGACTAGCGATTTCTACGCGCGACAGCCCGCAAAATCGACCGCACCGTGCATCGTAAACAGCTCGCATCTCGATAGGGGATTTTCTCCTTTTTGCCGCTGCGCCCAGTTCGCGGGACAATCGAGCGTAACGACAACGACGGGATTCTAAACTGCGAGCTGCGTATCGAACAGCGTGAACAAAAGATACCACGTTGTCGGATAGCGATCGGAGTGTGTATAACAGGTTTGTCGGGACGAGGAAGCAGCTGTGATAGCGATAGGCGCTCAGGTTATTCCAGTTTGGGGTGGAAGATTGTTGGGATGATTGGTTAATCGTTTTCTTAATTGCGTTTAATCGAATTAGACGTGAAACTTAAATGGAAAATAAAACTTAAATAGAGAATATTACGCAGTGACACAGACGAAACGGATCCTTTAATTTTAAGGATTGGAAAAAAGCTGTTAAAGATGATAGAAGAATTCTATGGAGTTTGCCAATTCAATGGCTATGAAATTGATCCGTTTTTCAACTATTTTTAGTAGTAATAAATATGAACATTAGTGTTGCAAATTCACGTGAATTTAAGATTCTTTGGAAAAGGTTGAAAAAACCTCCAACTCCAGTTTATTCTTAGTAACTCGTCACACTCGTGCCATTGTATCCTTTGGTACTTTTTCTCCATCCATTTTGCAACCCCGCGATAAGTAATCTACTAACATCGACGATTAACTAAGCGATCTTTCGGTTATTAATTAACCAGCAATTAGCCTGGTCCCTTTTTCTCCGCTGTGCTTGTTTAACGTTTATGCGTTCTGATTGGCACATGTCCGCGTGGTCGCTCGTTACAACGACAAACGATCAAGCCGGTAATTAAGCGAAGTATAACGTCGCTCTTGCCACATACCGTAACGATTGAAATTATTAGTCATAATAACGAGGCTGGCACTGTCTCGCGATTAACATACAACCAGACGAAGCGATGAAAATATTTACGCTCCATAGACGATTCTACGATTAATCATCGCGCTCACGCGTAATTGAGCGCATTTGTCCCTAGTCCCATTAACGTTGTTTCACCGATAGCGTTGCCTAATCTCCGCGATTCGACTTAACAAAATATATTCGCCCCGATGGACGAGATCGAATCATTCCATAGGTCATTCGTTTGCTCTCGAAGGTTTTTATTTTTGTGCTCGGTAGAAACACCCGTTAGACGCGTTAAAGGGATACTCGAGTTTCTGGATCCTCTGGAGGTGAAAGGGAAAAAAGGGTTGCAAGAGTAGTGTCGCTCGCTTGGGTGGTCTCTCGCACAGTATTTTACTCTTTTTTCTTCAACCCTGAACTAGGTATAGAGATATCGACACATTTTCATGAGATGCATCAAAACCTACTAGTGTATATTTTTTTTTTTTTTTCTTAACGGAGATGTAACTTCTGGTGTTTCAATATCGTGGTGAAAGAAATTATACAAGTACCGAATACTGTGAGCATGATAGAAATTTGTTAACAGATCGGTGAAAAGTAATCGATCACGGTTAACAAACGCTTGCAAGTTATCGAGGTTCTATTGTACTCGCTTTTCGTTAATGTTATTTGGAAATAAAATTGGAATCGGACCATAGCTCCTGTTCACAACGTTTCGCGGTCGACACCAGTCGCAACGAAACCGAGTCATCGAGAACCGTGGAATTGGTCCTCGAACGCAACGCGGTTTCTTAGAGAGACGCGTATTAGTCACGTTAAAGGGCCACTCGAATTTCCGGATCCTCGATGTTAAGTAAGAAGGAAACAGGACCGAGAAGGAAAAAAAAGAAGGAGACGAAGGGAAGACGAAAAGGAGGGTGGGTCGTTCGTTTCAAGTTGTTGTGACAGTTTGCCGAACAAACAAAACACCAGTCGGTTCCTCTTCTTCTTCGGCAGAAGAGGAAGAGAGAGAAGCAGAGAGACTCCGGATGCCGGCAGAACTTTTTACTCGACAATCAGGCACCCCCGCTGTGTTAAGTGACCATTCGGTTTTCGAACAAGTGTGCGCTGCCTTTTCGAAGACACCCGACGCTCCTTGTGCGCCCTGACATGCTGATTCTTGCGCTCGTAACCGAACGCAGGAGGAGTCCTGTTGCATGGTGTTTCGCCCTTTTGTTCCTCTTTCTTTTTGTGAAAACGTCTGCTTGCACTTTTCTTCGATGTCACAACTTTTGTGACCGAAATAGCGAGAATAGTATTATAACAAGCTAATTTGTTAAAAATTTTTGCGATATTAAGAGCTACTAATGGCGTATACTGGATCTTAGAGATTGAACTGTTTAACCAAACAATATGATTTTTAATTCATCGCATTAGCGAGATGGATTGAAAGGCAAATTGGTATATTAACAACAGCTTGTTTGTATTTTACTCAAGATTAGGAAATTTGTTTTCTAGCTTCGTTAAAATATCGTCATCGTTTATAACGACTCCTGTTTACGATGAGTGAACCAATACAGGAAGGGAACATAGCGCTGGGATAATTGCATATTTGATTTCTTTACTTCGGTTACTCTCTTAACGCTAATATATAATAATTTCTTAATTGAAAAATATTTTCTTCCCTGTTTTTGCATTTCGGTAGTATACATTTCTCTTTCACGAAACTCCGTAAAAGGGGATAAAGGAACACATGCTGTGGAAATCTTCGGGGTGACAATAAGCAAGTAAAATCGTGGCACCGGACACAATTGCCGCGGACAGATGGCAACGGTAGTTGGGGAATAATGGCGGATTCGATTCGTTTCGTGCGTATACACACAGGTTGTTGGCCATTTTAACAGAGGCAACGAGAATATTAATGCATACAAGAAGCTCTCGATTGGGTCTGGAAATTATGACGCTGGCGTGGTTCGTGCAACTTTGTATTACAGGGTAGCTGTCGTGCTAGCGAAATCACCGGGTACGAAGTTATAATAAAACGTCACGGCCGGTCAAATTGGACGTAAAGTGATGTTAATGATATCATTTTATCCGGGGAAAGGGAGAAACACTGCGCGTACGGAAGCTCGGTGCATCCTTTACAGAAAATTAAAACAATTTCCATGCCCTTTTTTTTCCGGAATACTTCTTTAATATTTCTTAAATGTTTTCTTATGCGATGAAAGCATTTATTTCCAAACATCCTGCGATATTTCTTAAGAATCTTGCAATCAATGTCTTTTACCGATCTTTTATTTATTCTAATTAACGAATCACCTCGACTTATTACTATCTGTTAAAGATAATTCACATTCTTGGTCTTCGCAGAGTTATAAATTGCGATTCAATTATTTTCCCCCATATTATCCCTCTTCACCCTAAAAGCTTTACGCTACAATATTCTCGAGCATTCGCGTATCTCCGCGAAAATTCATTCGCTAGAAATTCAACAGCTAACTCTACCTAGAGCAGCCCGAGTCTCCTAATTCCAGCGGAACGTAATTCAGCGGTGCGTTATGTTTGAGCAATTCCATCGGCGCTCCGTGTAATCCCGGTGCGTTTCTCCCGACAGGATTTCCACCGATAACTCAGCGAAATTAGCGGGGAAGCGCTACGCGACGCGGACACTATTGCAGCCGAATAATTCTCAATTAGTCGGCGGAGATCGCGACTCGCTAAGTCGTATTTATGCCAGTCGTTCGAGGCTCGTCCTGGTCTGGTCGCCTTCGGCTTTATATTACGCCGTGTCGGGAGATTTATGCGATCGATCCGTCTCAGTTTGCCCGTGGATCCCCGCGTCCAATAATCACTCCTTCCCTTTCCACCGCCCACCCCATGTATTTCCCTCCCCTTTGCTTCGTGTACCATAGCGTACGGCCGCAAAACTACGAGACGCGTGCCCGAGGAAAATCGCTCCCGTGGCGACGACGTGATCGGTCTGGGGATTTCAAAGTCGTGGGGGTGTAATCATTGGCAACCCTCCACGACAAATAGAAATAAATTTCACGCAGATTACTCGAAGAACGGTGTTTCGATTCACTCGATTTTTATTGTGCTCTCCGGTTTTATTGCTAGACTTTCGTCGTCTGATCCTGGTGATTCGTTTCTTGGGAAGGTTTCGATGTATCGGGTAGAAGCCCAGGACGAGGAGAACGTTGCGTGGTTTGGGAGGATGCGGATTTATTATTCTTTCTCTTCGTTCCTCGAATTAGCGGATCATTCTTCTCTCCGCACCTCCCCATAGACAAAGCCATTCGCCGAAGCAAGCGTCGAACGGTTCGAAGCACACCGTGTAAATCGCTTCGCGTGTACTCGGGTCGGTTTGATTGCTCCATCGACGGATCGGGATAGAGTGTCGCGCGTGTGCATGCGCAAAATGTAAAATTCGAATTTAATACGGCCATCATCCAGAATCGTCAGCATTTCTCGGTGTCTCGACCCGTTGTCCTTTGCCGAGAAAAAGAAAAAGCTCGTTGGATGCCGCGGGACGAAGAAACGAGCGAGAGAAGAGGAATCTTCCGAAGGCTCCTATAATAGCTTTTACGGCCGGGGACGACGAGGCAACCACCGTTGAAATTGATTTTCGCGTGTCACGTATTTTTCGGCAGGGGCGAGAGCTGATTGTCAGAGGCGAGATGCCCGCAGCAGCGGCTCCTTTTTGCCTCTCTCCTCCGTCTGCTATACTCTTTGGCCGTCGGGTTGGTAGCAGCGGAGTGTGTACGCACGAAAAAGCCGGCCTGGCTGCCGGGGAACACCGCAAAACGGCGACGAACATCGAGCTGAAACGGAAAGAGAGAAAAGGGAGAAAAAGAAAAGCTTGGGACGGCTGTAGGACTCGAGGAACGAACGCGAACCGAAACGGAAAGGGAGAAAAGGAGAAAAGGAGAGAGAAAGACGGAGAAACGAAAAAAGAAAGAGAAAGAGCGTCGTAGAATAGAGCCATAAAGCCTTTTCGGAGGGCCGCGTCAAACATCGCGCTTGCATTCGCTTACGCGCGGGGCCCTTCATTGTTTCGAATTCGAGACTTCCGTTCGAGAACCTTCTTCGCCCTCTTCGTCGTTGCTGTTCCGATCCTTGTTAGATATCCCGAACAGGCGAATCAAGGAGCAACAAGAAAGTAGACGCGACAGAATGAAGACGTGAAGCGGTCGTGAAATTGGCCAACGAACGCGTCGATTTCGAAGAAACCATCCTTTCAGCTCAAATACGCCTATTCTAATGTAATTAGGCCCCCGGTGAACTGGCGGTGCTTCGTGTTTCGTCTTTTTCTATCTTCCTCCCCTCTCCTTTTCCTTCCATTTTTCCTTCCTCCCTTTGCTTTTTTCTTTCTCTCTCGTTTTCATTCCGTTTCTTATCCCTTCTTTTTCTTCTTCTTTCTTTTATTTTTGTTTTGCATGCAAATCGTACGCCACTCGGTGGACGTTCGCTGTGCGCCATCCACGAAACTTTACTGCCGTGCTAATTCCTCGCGGCGCAAAGGTGCTAAGTGAAACAAAAGCCAGGGTCGCCTCGGATCGGCAAAGAAACGCGGCTTTTTTCGCCTCCGCGTCCACCAGCGGCGTATGCAAACGAACCTATCTCGACCGGGATCGAACGACTTCCTGTTCACTGTAATTTCGCGCGGATATTTCGGTCGGACGGCAACGAGACCGCGAAGATCTACGACGTATTAGCGTTTATTGTTGACTCTTTGATGTCGTGAATTCTCGTTTACTTATTCCTATTCACCCTTTCACGGCTGCGAACCCATGGTTATACATATGTATAAAGTACAGAAATATTTTATTCAACACAGTCTCTATCGCGAAAAGAGTTTAGGATCAAAAGGGTTAAGAAATAATGAAAAGAAACAAAGTGAACTAATACCGACTATTTACCGAAACCAGGTTGCTCGTTCATAATTAACCATTGTACGAGTAGATATCAGAAATTAGTTGTACAGGGCCTCCTATAACTTGCAGTTTCCTTGGAAAGTTTCTTTCGGTGAAAACGTGAAGTATGATAATTGGTTTCATGAATAATGCGCAATCTTTCATGCTTGTGTCGAAGTTTAGCCTTCTTAATAGCAATCTCAGGTGGTAACTCGCCACTCGAAATATAATTCACGAGGCAAACGATGCCACGACGACGCCGCGAGGGCGATAGGTGTGCCACTAGAAACAGCTTAAATAATAACGTTATCTTGTCTTTGCGAGAAGAATAGACGCGTACACGCGTTCACGGAAATTCTATGCATTTTCATCGCGATTGTATTTCATTGAAACTGTTCGAGTTCGAGTAAAACGCCTTTTATTCTCGCGAACGGCAATTATGTTTACCGGTACTCGTTTCTCACGCATATGTCATTCATTCTGCTTATGTTACAACAACTATATCGTGTCCCGAACTATAAAGTTTATCTTATGAATATTCCAACGTTCTACGCCTATTTGTACCTACTAGTTTTCCCCGATTCAATATTCATGGAAAAAAAAATTTGATTTTTTTTTTCTTTGAAACAGAAATGCACCCTTGGCGAACTGTCGCAATAGAATATCGATTATCCGAACGGAAAGTAGAAATCCCTGAGACATAAGAGCACGTAAGAGCACACAAGAGCAAGCTGCTCGCTCAAACTTCCGTCCACATAATCGATAACAGGTGTATCGTTACCGACTCGTCAAATCAGCTATCCCCATTCGTAACCCTGGTTTGCGGCTCAACGACTGCCTATTTTCATCCATGTATACTTTCACGACCGATTCGAGTATCTGTCGGAGACATTTATTCTTCCCATTCTTATTTATATTCTTCGACAATCGCGCAAAAAGTAACAATTCCACGTCGGAAGCTTAAAGTAATTTTTACAGTAATCTTAAGTTAACTAAAAAATAAACAATTTTTTTTTAATCCTATCGGCTCTCTTTCGGACGACCGAAACGTAGAACACGATCGTATTCGGTGAAACGCGAGTGCGACACGTGGAAATAAGGCGATGAGAACGAACACTGTAGAGGCTAATCGATCTGAGAGTCATTAGCGCATTAGGCATGATAGGTTTGCTCGATACGCGAGCCCAGAACGGCCATGTTTGCTCTAGATTAATGTCCCGCGGACATGAACGCCGGGCGTTTCGCATTCTTTAATTAGACAGTCCGTGAACCAAGCATCGGTCACGTAGCTTAGCACGGTGAAACCGAGCAGAGCTGTCGGTCGTCTAATCGCGAAATCTAGCCTGGCGATTTTTAAGACGTCGCTCGGGGAAGTCAAGTGGCCGAGAGCCGGTAATGTTTCTTCGCGATCGTTTCAATTGATTTCGCTTGTTCGTGGAAATGTAACAGCCACGGAGTGATTAACGAGGTTTCAACCTTACTGGTAAATTGTATTTGGAAATTTCTAGAATTCCCGCTTCTTTATAATTATCCAAATTGATGTGTGCCAGTTTAGAAATTGTTGTAGCAGCTTGTTCCTCAACGTTCGCCAACTTGACAGGAAAAAGTGTGTTTTAAAGTATTGTCGACACGATTCCATCGAGACTCTAGACACGAGTTATGGCGACCAGATTTAAAGGCTTATAATGACCCGAACAGTGGACTAGCTATTAATTGACGTTTCTCTTATTCTCATGGCTATAACGTCACAAAGACCGCTGCGCTATTCGTGCATTACGATTACATTAACCAGTCTACTTACCTCCGTCTTATAGACGAGCAATCGAGCGACCCGAGTTGGCTAAAGTGTGGCTGAAATAAATAACGAATACTTCATAAGTCACACGTCTAACACGAGGTTATACCTTGGCTCGGTGTAGAACCGTGATCGCACCAAGCTTGGAAGATGTTCGGGAGCGTATCACGCTGAGTTTTCCAACCGGTGACTTTATAATGTTGCGATTAATAATAAAAAGGCCGAGAGAAAAAGCGAGGCACGCTCGACTACCGGCCAACTATTAACAATAATGAATCGTCGTATTAACGTTAATCGCGTGTATCGCGATTAAAATTAATCGGAGTAATTATTGCACTCGGGTTTACGACCGATCCGCGAGATGATTTATTCGGCCCGAAGCAAACGCGGGTAATGAATAATCTGTATTTTGCGTAAAGGGCAAATCAAACGCGATTAAACCGCGGCAAATCTCGCGGCTGTGTCGAACCACTCGTTGCTAACGATAACGGACAGAGAGGAAACTGGAACCACTATCGCTGGTGGCTTGTAATTTAAGGTCGTTAAGAGCGGCGAAATTTTTAACGATCGTGTACGCACGAGCATGAAACTCATGAGGCTGAGAGTACGTCGAATCGTCGGTTGCAACCTTTATAGACGTTTCTCTTATCTACGGTGCAACGAGGAACGCGAGACCGACGCGATGGAAAGTAGCAAACAGGTTGCACCTGGAAAACGTTAAATTTCGCGCGATAAAGCTATCCGATGGTTGAACGACGTCTCGTGATTCAGCTGCTGAAAATCTACCGAGTCACAGATCAACGTTACGTAATTGGTACCGAATAAAATCAACTGAAAAAGAACCAAAACTGAACTAAAAAAAGAAAAAAAAATAACTAAAAAAAAGAAGAATCGGAGAAAGCATGAAAATTCTTAGGAGTAACACGGAACAGTCTCGAACAGCGTCGTTTTGAATTCGGGCAAAATTTGAGCGCGCATTAGGACGCGGATACTGTTACATGATTGAACTAGAGCAAGGTTTCCCCTGCGGGGGTTAACGAGTGTTAGCTGTTGCCACATTATAACGAGATATCGAACGAACCGCGCGCGCGGTATCGCGTTTCACCCTTAAAGAGCGGATATTGCAGGAGATACGCCGTGGGGTGGGAGGTCGGAAGGGGTAGCGAAGGTAGCAGAAGACAAGGAAAATGTTGGTAGCAACCTTCGCTAGCCGCCGACACTCGAGCATCGTCGAGGTACACGGGGCAAGGGTGCACACGCGATCCTCATTACGCGGATATGCCGTGTCGTGATCGTTACCCTGTGCGGCGATATTATGTTTTCGTATCGGGTAATAGCGACGATAACGCGGTCAAATGGTTTCGCGAGCCGATTTCACGATTCGCTTCCAATACGTCACGCTTCGAATGGAAAGGTGTCGAGCTGTCCGTGGGTTAAAAAGACGCTCGTTTGTTCGAATACGAATAGCCGTGATAGGAAAGGAACAATAAGAAGAAGTGAAAAAAGAAGCGATGGAGAAATTTCGAGATGATCGTAAAAAAACATTTAAAACACGCGAGCTGTTTCACTGGAATATTAGTAACAAAAAAAGGAGACCGAAATTTATTTAGAGATAATCGTTGAGTGCCCATTTTGAATCGATGAAAAGGGAAGAGGGATCTTTCTTAAAATCATCGCATAGTATCCACTTAAAGATGAAAAAAAATTATTAACTCTCTTAAAAAAGAAGAGTAAAGCTGAACAACGTATCCGAACACCTTGTATCGATTCGTCGACAGTGACAGTGACAATGGCGTTCGCGTGGAAAACAAACGACTCGCCCCCGCTCGTAGGGTTAGAAGATCGGAGGCGTACCGCGAAACTGAGCTTCTGCCAGGGATCGTGGAGTGTGAATAACTCTGGTGTCACGTTAGTAGCGGCAAATGGCAGCGAAATAGGCATCACCGTCTCATTCTATCGTGTTCTCCGGGTCCCCTCGACCCCGAAAACCTGCGACACATAGGGCGGAGGCGTTACGGAACGATCTAGGGGACGAAAGGGACAGGGAGGGTGAGAAGGGAGCGTGTAGGGGTGGCAGAGGCGGCGAAAGGGGGACGATATCAGTGTCGTTGTCGGGAAATCGACCGGAAAATGGGAAATCCAGCGACCTGGTGACAAATGGTTGATCACCAGCGGGGTGAAGCTTAGCTCGTGGCGTATACCGGTAGTTGGCGTCAGACGAGTTCGGGAATAGGGAAGGGGGCGCAAAAGGGAGGAAAAGAGGGACGACACTCTGGGGTGAATACACCGCGATCATTGGACGATAGCAGAGCTATGTGGACGAGAAAGTTCACAAGTCGAGCACTCACACTATTCCGCTAGATTTTCACCGAATTTTCTGGTTGAATTCGGAAAATTGTTCGTTGTGGTCTACCTTTTAGAAAATTCAAAACAGGCTGTTATTTAGAGCGTTTATTTTTTTGCTTCTCTTTACGGATATTGATAATCCGGAGAGCAAATATTTGAGTCCTTTCGAGGTAAAATAAATATTTGAATTTTACATTTGAGAACCATTGTTTTTCGCGAACAATGATCGACTAAACAAAGGCGTTATTGCTGTACGAAAAGTTCCCGATAGACGGTGGAGAGTATGTCAAAACATGGGGTGTAGTTATTCCGATCAATTTTCAATTCTGCTCTTCGTCATAAATACGTAATCTGAAATTGTCACAGAACGCGAACAAGGTCGATTGAACCGTGGCATTATGTATTCAGTGGCAATGAAGGTTGTGTTATAACCTCACACTTTCTACGGAACAAAAGAGAATACATCAAGGATCGACGCGTGTACTCATTTTCTACACACGAGATGTCACAAAAATCTCGTAAATAGTTCGACACATTTTTTTCTTTTCCGAAGCACGCTATACATCCTCGATATGTTCTTTACATATATGCAACTATTCTCGGTCGTCACTTGTGACGTGCTCAGCAATGTGAAAAATTCAAGGTACCCTGTGCAACGTTAAAAGTAATTTCAGGTTACGCTACAATGCTCAGTCTTAAGAACCTTCTTATAGTACCATCTTCTTCCATTCCACTTCAAGTGTTCCACAGATTTCTAAACAAACAATCTTTGAAAAGTACTTTATAGTCGTGTAACACTTACTACATCCTTGCGATAAAAGTAAAAAAAAGAAAAAATCGAGTTTAAACTTCCGATCTTAACCGATCTTCTCAACATCCAACAGCCATTTCTACTGATAGCCTATTGGTAAAGGGGGAGGTGGTTGAATGCCCGAAGAAAATGTATCGGCATAGCTGAGATTTTATTAAGCGAACTCCCCGGCAGGGCTCATAAATCGGTCCATTTATTTTACGCGGCCAAGAGCCGGGTATTGTGTTGCGTCGCTCGAAAAACCACTTTTCCGAAGTGTGGCCGCAACGATGCCTCCATACAGTCTTTGATGGTCGAGAGGAATAAGCGCTGCTTCGCTTCCTTTCCCCCCCCCCCCCTCCACCCCTGATAGGTTCGAGCGAAAATGCCGCTGGCCGTTTCCTGTTTTCTGGAAGAAACCCTCCGTGAAAGTTGAGAGCGATACCGCGCGGTGATAAAACGGGAAATTGCTGAATTCCTGTGGAATAATTAAATGGCGCTCTTGGGTATTTAAAATACCCGTTTGTACTGTTATCTGGAATCTTCTGTGGAGGAAGGTTATTTCTCTTTTATTCTCCGTTTTTTTCATCTTTTTGTTTCACATTTTTCCTTCTGTCGGTGTAACGTTTCGAGGAATCGAAAGATCGTGGTTCGTCGGGACACGAAGGGTGAGAATTGTGACGCGAAGAAACAAGAAGTCGCGAGGGAGCCAGCAGTATCGTTTGAAACTGAGAAACAGCGCACGGCTGGAAGCACGGTAAAATGGAAAATTACTAAATTCCTGGAAGATAATTAAACTTTAGCTTGGCGGGACGCCGCGACCGTATCTCCACTGGTTTGTCCGTCGACCGAGACGGTTCTGCGTGTTTAAAAAGTATACACACTCTGTGGGTTCATTATTCACCTAATGTATTCCTCTTACTTCACAAAAGAATACATAATTGTACGGAAAAAACAATTTTTTTTTTTTTTTTTTTTTATTCAAAATCAAAGGAACCACCCCTTTGGGAGACTTCGAAAAAGTTGTCAGAAACAAAAATATTTTCTTAACATTCTCTCGCTGTCTGTTCCCTCCACAACTATCAAGCCTCGTTGCGAGGGGTTGGTAAAAGAGAAAATTGCTGGATTCTCGAGGAATAATTAAACAGCACCCTCGCGGGGTGCGCGGATGCGCTCGCACCCTCCGCTCTAGCAAACATCCAGTCGGTTCCTCGAATTTACTGCCGCTCTCGTGGATCTTACGACCGTTACGAATCGGTTACACCTTTCAGCGCGAAACGATTAACGTCGCAACCCCGGTGAAACACGATGGCTCGTGCTTCTCGCGGCTGGATACCGGGGTTGGAACCGGAGAGGCGGATAAATAGCGAACGACACCACGGTTCAGAGGGGGTGTTCGAAGAAACGGACGAAAAGGGAGCTCGAGACAATGTGGCGGATAATCGCACGAAACGATTTCCTCTTTTCACGCCCGATTAAGCCCGCAATCTGTTGACCGAGCGAGAAAACGACTAGGGCGGATAGACGGTGAAATAATAGCAAGTTCGAGAGTCGATTCGCGTCATCCAAGTACCTTGAACTTGAGGCTTTATCCTATGCTCTGTAAAAATGACACGATTTTTATAGAGCTTGGTTCATAGTGCATCAGGTATAAGATGTCCGGGTGTAAGTATGTGTTAAATTAAAAAAAAAAATGCGGTTGACGTAGATAAGTGAGAGCTTAGTTTGTTAAGTTTGGATTGACGTACTAACGGTTGATATAGAATTGTGTTTAGTTCGTGAAAAAGATATCGATACACTGTAGCGACTTGTAACTCGTAAAAAGAGGAACTTTGATGTTTCGAATGGCGTTCTTTAAACGATAGGAAAAATAAGTGTTAGATAAGTTTTCATAGACTTAATTTTTATTATTAAACGCATTTCCAAATACGTATTCTTTGTCAAAGCGAAATACAAAAGCAGAACAGAAGCTACCAATTTTGGAATTTAAAGTACCTCGAGGAAATTGTTAGTTGGAGCACGTCTCGATGACAGATTAGCGATCGTTCGAACGTGGCGTCGGTACCGGTAAGCGGCCATTTTTGTGCGCCAACAGATAAGCAGAAGTGTCCCGGGGACGAACGAGGCTTCTGCTTCGAATCACGAGCAGATAGCCACGCAGGCGGCGTGTTTGAGGACTTATCTCGGCCTCTGGTCTATGGCTGTTCCTCCCGTGAGCTTGAACATGGTGCCGTTAGCCTGTTCGCCGCGGGCGACCTCCATTCATGCGTCCAATTTAGACGTCAATGATGCAAATAAAGCATCGGGTCCCTTAATCGATCATCGCACCGATCCACAAGCTTCCTCCATTTCTACGCTGCAATTGTGTTGTTCCTGCCTTGACACTGTCCACGTTGTATCTTCCTATTTTTTAAACGACCAAATTAATTACCAGTGGCAGCTCGTGGCTCGAAATTGTGGGGTGCTGCAGGTAAATACAGTGGTTTGAATAAAATTGTGCAGGAAAAATGTGATTGCTGATCAATTTCTGTTCTTGCTTTATATTCTCTATATTTAACATTAATGATCCGAGATTTTAATATACATACGTTCTACACCTTATTACGTTTTTAACATCAAAAAGCTTTAGTACCTAATTCGTAATTCCGGTATACCCCACAATTTCTTTTTTTCCATAATCGTTTCCATCTTACCAACTTAATAGCTAAGTTACACTTTATGATATAAAAACGATCTCACAAACGTATCGAAATTATAGTGAACTTTAAAAAAAAAAAAATGAAACATGAATAAATTAACATCAGTTGCACAAGAAAACACTATATTTAAATTAACTTCTACTATTTTCAACCCTCGATTCGGTTAAATCACTCGGTAAATAAGATATCTCATCCCTCAGACTCTATTTTCTAACGATACTTGTGCCCGCGTTTAAGCATTATGCTAATGGCCCCGGCGAAGGTGGCGCTGTTCTCATGGCAACAATCCAAGCGTACATCGGCGAGCGTTATCCGCGCGAACTGGGACAAGCTCGAGGAAAAACGGAGGCGAAAAGGGGGCGACGTCGCGGGACACGCGAGTATCGTTAGTCGAGGCGCGGCAATTAGGAGCGAGCTAGTCGGAAAAATAGTTGGGCCCGCGTTGGTTCGTAATTCACACGGGGGACAAGAAAATCTTTTATCACCGTGTCGTCGGTGTCGTCAGTCCGCGACGCGAACGGCAAGTTGGCCGCGCTCCAATCCTTCAGGAGTCATTACCTAATTACTCGTACCGCTTTATGAATACTTACGCGTCCGACTTTATCGTTCGTCTGGTGCACCGAAGAAAAGAATAACGCCCCACGGAACAGATTGCTGCCACGATCGACACGCGTTTCCAGCTCTTGGAATTAGAATTTCGCCTAGGTGATTAAGAACTTTGCCAGGGTTCCGTTAACAGTCGTTAGTTTCACATTATCTGGACTTGAATGTTTGAATTTGAAGATAAAAAATTGACGATTTCAATCTGAATATCTAAGTTTGAACGTTACACGTGTAAAGCGACTCTAGTTGAGAATTTGCTTCGCGATCGAGAAATGTATTTCAAGTTCTCGGTAATCAGGATCTAGAGTTTGCTATTGCTCCGACAACGGAGTAACGGTTATAATGACCCCGCGATAGATCATGGGGCAACCCTCATCCAGCAGAGTTCAAAGGGTAAACGAGGAGAACATGTGCATACACTCTCATAGATTTCGTAGTTCCGCTGCACGGCTACCGGCAACAAACGTTTCAGCTGGCATTCCACGGAAGCTCGGAGAAATGAAGTTGTTCGCGCGAGTATCCTGACACGACGAGAGATTTGTCGGTCGGCGTTGGCTCCGCGCAGAAAATATTTTCGTCCTCCAGAGAAGCTCGAACGAACTCTGGACAAAGATACGGAGAAAAAAATAAATAAATAAAAAAGTAAAAAACAGAAAATGGAAAAAAAAATAGCCAATAAAAGTAATTCGAACGGCAGTAAACGACGTCCCTCGAACCTTTCGACTCTACACATTCCATGTAAATTGGACACGCGCGCCTGCTGCATGACGAGCTAGAACGCGCTCGGTCTGTTGGAAATAAACACCTGCTAATGTCCATTAGTCAATTCTTCTTAGCTACAGATTTTTTCGAGCACCGTGTGGATGGACACGGTTTAATGGTATGGAAGTAAACGCGTACCATATTATACGCGAAGTAAATCTGCACCGAAATCGTTTCGACACACCGTTCGACTGCGTGTTTTTCCGATTATTCACTGGTCGAGAACGATTCGGCTCATTTCTTGTTCGGATGGATGGAATTTAATTATATCGCTACCGGTGTTGATCGTCCGTGGGCGAAAAATGGCCAACAGACATTTGAATCGATTAAACGTTACAGATCGTACCTATACAGAACGCAATGTAAAACGTGATTTATCAGAACGTTTAAATTGGTACGGCAGAAGAATGTCGGTAAAACGTGTGATCTTTCTCGAACAGTCTGTAACATACGCCGGTTTAATGGAAAAATACTTTGCCCTACGGTAATGCGTGCCAATAATTGACCCACGGCGTGGAACGTCGCACGCTTACCGCTACCATGCTACCAACTCTTTCTCGCGCAAACTGTACAATAAGATCCAGAGTTTCTGTCGTTGAAAAAACACCACCACGAGCAAATCGATTCCTCGAGGAACTCACTGTGTCGAGAAACATAGTTGCTACCAGTATGATACCACGTTTACGAAAGTTGCATAGTCGAGGATATACCAAGTCGGTGCATCAACGAAACGTTGTTAGCTCGTGAAATTACAATGCATTAAAATGTTTCGCGTCTCTTTTTCCCGTTGCACGCTCGATTTGCGTACTTTTATGGCCCATTACTTAAAGGCAAACATCGTTCCGGACAATAGTTTCAAGCGTTCTCTTCGCTTTATTTTTCTGCCACCTTTGCTAATAACTTTACCAACGAGCAATTTTGTTCGATTCAACGAACGATGCTAAGCGTATAGCTGTCTCGCGGATCGAACGATTCTTTTAATCGATCATCGTTTCGTGAAAATCGAAAGGAAAGGTTTTTACGAGCAATTGCTACGAACGGTTTCAGTTTCTTTTCTAACGATTTAAAAAAAAAAAAAAATTGATCATACTCGGTTATTTCGTCGTTTCACCACATGCGCTGGAAATTATAGATGACACTCGGCTACAGAATTTTTAATATCCTTCGGTAGCGTCCACCGGTAAAACCCCTTTGTCCTGTTCCACGCGTCAATTATTAAGCAAATAGACATCTGTATTCGCAAATGCTATTATACCTCGCACACAACAGGTTCTATCAATTTTTCTGTACTGCGATGACAGAAATTATGCAACAAAGAAACTTCCCTACGTTGGAAACTTCTACTTACTACACAATAGGAACAGTATCAAATTAGATTAATTATTTATTTAACTACAGTCTCCCAAAATAGATTTCTAACGCTAAGAACTTCAACCGGAACAAACCAGCTTTTACATTTATTTTTCTTCATCGATTAATCCCGCTCCAAATTTATTATATTTTTAGTTTAAAAAACAATTTCCAAAAAATCATTCAAAAACATCCACCGTGTCACCTGCTTCGCGCCCAATTCTCAGACTTCTTTAAACCACCGATACCGATTTCCCCAAAACATCTGCGCGAATAGACGCAGCTGATCCTCACGAGCGAGTGAATCGAGCAGAAAAACCAGGGAAAGCTCGAACGAAAATGCAATCGGCTTAGCTACGCGTACAGGTGGCGATGTTTGACACGGTGCACCGGCACGTTCCCTCTTGCGATTATCCTGATCGATCGGCGAAGATGCTTCCAATTACGCGGCCCGTTGCGTAACGATCATCGACAGGGTCGTTTCGAGCGGATTTTCCAGCAGCAGCCTCGGGCGTACGACCTTTGGAACGAATCACACGCTGGCTCGTTTCGCGAATCGACGAGCATCGACGAGTAATATCGATGGACGAAGTTGCGATGCACTTGGCTTTGCGATCGGCGGGCTGTTGCACGAGCTCATCCGCGCGGAATTGATCGATCGATCCCTCCAATTACGCTTAATGGCTTCTGGACCTAGACCGTTGCGAAACGAGTATCCTCGACCGATCGCTCGCCTTGGAAATTGTCGTATTTCGGAAGAATTGCGAGAATGGGTATTTTTTGAACCGTTCTTTGGACGCACGGTTCTTTCGATGCTATTTTGGTCAGCTCTCGTCTATATTTGGAAGCAGGTCAATTTTCTCGATGTCTGCGATTATCTTTGATCGGTCGTCGATATCGGTTCGATCGACGAAGACTTGTGCGTTGCTCTCGCTGAAGCGAGGAGCGTCTAGGTTATAGATCGACGCGGTGATTAATTATTTATTAGTTGTTGCTAAGCAGTTAATGGGGTTAAAGAGGTAAATGTTAAATGTTTATTACCTCCACGCTACACCCGCGAGCGAATTTAGAATAATCGATACCCGACAGATTTATTCTCTGTTTGTAGCGCTATATTCTCGGAGGTTTCTCACGCGACGTCATAAATCACGGGTCGCATTGACGATTTAATGTCGGTTGTTGTACCACGTGTATTTAATAATTCTTCACGACACCACGGTAATAAGCGCCACCCACGAGGAGATCGATATCAATGATAACCGCTATATAAGACCGCCACAAATTTTCTTAAAGCCACGACGCTTAATTGCAGCTCGTAATAATATCCCGCCCCGGTGAACGGCGGCCATTGTGTTTCCGTGTATCGCTCCGCGTCAAAGGACCTAATTAGCCGCCATTTATTAAGAAAACAGGGATCTTGGTATCTTAAAGGATTAGACGTGTTTGGAGAACCGAAATCCTGCACCCTTCTCAAACACCAATTGAAAGAATAAACGCGTTAGGATCGGATTCGTTTAGCACCCGTTGACACAGCTGTCTTTGGAATCGTTCCTCGAATTCTTCGAGATAAACGGAACAGTCAGAGCTGAAAATTGTATCACGAACGTGTGCGTCTGGTAATTGGAAGCGACGTTAGATCGTGTCTTACGATTTTTCAATCTTTTTGTTCGCGTATAAAGAAGTTCAAGAGCTGTATCGTCGCTGGTTGACGATTAGCCTCTAGGCGAAATTACACAAGGCGATACTAGATTGCTGTTAATTAGGCTTAGTCGGTTGTCGTGCATAGTTGATCGTTGCCTTGTACGGAGCAAAGACTAAACTAAATGGGGGATCGGACGAGAAGGAAGGAGGAGGCAGCTTAAGAGGAACTGGAACCTGTCTTTTAGCCTCTCTGTTCTTCTCTTCTCTTTCGTCCTCGTGGTTTCTCTTTATTGCCGGATTAAGAGTAACATTGCTTTACTCGAAATTATGATCGGAGTAGGAAAGGATGAATGAAGAATATTTATATTCTTAGTTAATAATATTCAAAATGAATTTGTGCATCGTAAAGAATCGATCTAATTTTTATTCATCCAGAATATATTCGATACTTTCATCGTATTTTTTTCTAGTCCATTTCATTTTATCTTTTAACAATATCGAAAGAGTAAAACAAATGGCATAAAAGGTACGAGCAAAGTTCCCCTAACCGTCAAAAGGCGGCAGGCTTGATAAGTTTCTGTACGGTTTTTGCGGATCCTATGCGCGAGAAGAACCCTCGATGCGCAACTGTTTTTACAGTGCCAATTAATTCGAGGGAAAAAGGGATACAGGTTCGAACGACCCGGACAAAGGGGGCAGAAGAGCGATCCACAACAATCGATTCGGACAGGAAATTAAGAAGCTGATCAAAGACCGTGCCCTATTGTCTCGTTTTCCTTTCCATCAACGAAGCGTGTCGAACGGTGCCGGATCGGATCTCGTAGAATCGAATCATCGACGATCTTCTCCGCAGACGCGTCACGTTTTCATTCTATTCTCGTTATTGTCCTCTTTTTCATCGTTTACTTACCGTCCGTCGAGAGAGAAATAGCGTGGTTCCGTAAAAAAATGAAACGATACTTAACCGACCATCGAAACTGAGGAATCGTGAAACAAAATAATCGTATTGTTTCTTAAAAAAAAAAAAACAAAAAAAAGAATGAGGATGAATGACGCGGCGATACTACGGCGCAACTTTCTCTCTCTGTCATTCTTTCTATCGTAATTAATTGTCCGGTGTGTAACTAATCGCAGGTGTCGTTCCCTCGATCAATCACTCATTAGAATGATAATTAACAATAATGGCGTCGATTAATCATTGGAGTACTTATCGATAATTTTATTCGCGCACAATGGTCGAGATAAAAGACGCGTTATTGAGTGGTACAAATCCGTAATTGATTGATCTTCTGGTAAATTCTCTATCCTTTATATTTTTCTCACAATTAACTCGAGTCCCGGCAAAAAGCAGTTTTTATTTGCCGATTTAATCCCCGCAGATGCGTTAATAGCGGCCGTCATTAAATAGAATCATTTGTCCGTTACAGCTTTTCTCGGACCGACAGCCGGTCGGGATGCTGGATGTTATTAATAAGACCGCGTCAAACTATCGACTATCGAGTATCATTCGTGATTCGACGTCAGTCTATCGAGCGGGTAACGCTGGTTACCTCTTCGGGACACTTTGATCCTTTCACCGCCACTCCTAAATGCTTTCGCTGCTGCATTGCGTTATCGCACGATTTGCATTCAATTGGTTCGAAGAGAAAAGGCAGAAGAAGAAGCGAAACAGACTTGGAAGCTTTTTGCCAGACACCTTCGAAAGCTCTTTTAAAGTTCTTTTAAAGTTATTTGCAAAGTAACCAGTGCATGTCAATATTTATGACTAAGAAACTCGAGTCACACCATTCCATGCTGTCCATTTAGAACAGAAATGAAAGGAAGAAAAAGAAAGATCAAAGTATCGTGGTCGTTTATGAGGTAACAAAACACAATTACTGTCACCTACGCCAAAAATCGACACCATAATGGCGTCCGCGTTCGTCGCAACCGGAACAGGCCGATTTCATTGAATCTCCATCGGTATTGAAAGAACGCGAGATCGATCGAGTGATATAATCGACCAACCGGCTAACAAACTCGTAACTCAGCGAAATTGATCTGGTTTTTCTGACCGCGGCCAACTAACGCGACTTTCAACCGCTGTCGTAACTATTATCGATGATGTTCTCTCGCGTCGCGAGCGTATATTACCTCGATGGTTGAACGCGAGCCGTGTCGGTCGATCGTTTCACGGTGATTGGCCGTAGAATTTCGCGGCAACGTCTTCTTGGAAGGCCCATTAAAATCGACAAGCTTAATGACGATTCCTACAGCGACTTTTCCCCTGTTTTCCTTTGCCTCTGCAACGAAGAAAAGAACGAAACAAGTCTGGTTTCCAATCAAACGCGATTATAATCACGGTGATTCAGCAGCGTTGCTCGATACGTTCCCTTAATCGAACGCTGGATTACAATTTGCAGAAAGTTTCGAGGATCGTAGGAATGGGAACGATCGGTTGGAAGATCGCGAGGAATTAAAAGTATCTGATTCGAACGGATTTACGGGCAACGACACGTTAACGAGGGCAAATCGAGGAACGCGAGAGCAAGCCTAGTTAATTACACCAGCCGCGAGGCTAATTCACCGAGTTCGATCGCGCTTTTAATTCGTCATTCCATTAGGAGAACCGACGTCTCCTCTCGACGACTAGTTGCCGCGTGGCTGTGTTATAAATGCTAATTATATGGCTGTCAGACGTGTATTTTTTCCTATTAGATACTTTTTTTTTTATTTTCCGTTGATTGGTTCTCCCGTGACCTCTAATCTTGCCTAAACGACGTCCATGTGACCAGGAATAAATGAAACCATCTGTGATCGGTTTTACGGTCAAAATTGTATTAATATTCCACATAGATTCGACACTTTGTAATATTTTAACCATCCCCTTGAATCTTACCGTCACGATTCTTTTCGAGCAAATTTTTTTTCTGGCCGATCGTTGAAAGTGTTGAAAACGATTTAACTTCGCTGTACGTCAATGTACACTATCTGGAATAAAATTAACCCAGGAAGAAAAACAAGGCGGGGAAAACAGTCGATCTATAATATTAATAGAAAAACCACGGTAATTACATAGCGAGAAAAGTCACGTTGAACAGGTGCCGGTATCTGGAAGGGTCAGAAACCGACTATGAAACGATCGAAGTATTAATTTTCTGAGCCGACTGTTGGGTGTAATTAATATATCAAGGGAGAAGGGAATTATTTCGTTTGTTACTCGCGCGCACCGTTTGTAGTTCGTTGAAAACGCCGCTCTATCATTTGTCTAGTCGATAGCCACCGCCCTTTGGTACGCGTCACGCCACTTTCCGCCCTTCCAGCCTTTCTCCCGATCGCCAGTTGCCGTTTCGTCCCCCTTACGGCTAGCTGAAACGTGACAGGAACCACCGCTGGGCGAATAAAAAATAATAAAATGAATTACACGACTGTTTTCACCCTAAACAACGCGTTGACCCATTGTAATCGAATCACTCGCTGAATTTCGATCACCGATATTACCGGTTCTTTTAAAGAAGAAACTTTGTCTTCTGGTTTCACGTTGGACTCCAAAGGAACGATCAAGCTCCAGGAAACGGTGGTTCCCAAGAAATTTTTACCCTGGACGAGCACTGATTTATACGAGCGAAAGCGGCGGACCATCCTGACGAGGCGACCGCGAAGCATACGTTCGTGGAACTGGTGGAATGCAACCCTGAAGACAGAAATTGTTTTCCGAGAAGCATCGGCTTACGAGCGTGTTACTCAATACCGCATAAACCGTCGAGCCTTCGGCTGGATATTGCACCCAGGGGAATCGCGCAGTCAGCTTCCGGGGGTTGGAACGTTCCGGGGAAACAAGGTTGCGTCCTGTGACCGCGACGGTGTTATCGTTGACTCGGTTTTGGTGCGTTGAGAGATCCGGAAATCGTTCGGTCTGTCAACGAAGCGGTTTCGTCGGGTGGAGTCATTGACACGGGCTGTTTAACTTGTGATGTTTAATTAACACCGAATTAGAGGTAATATACGAGCTGCGGGTCGTCGAGAAAATGTGAGGCATTTGGGAGTGTGGAGGGGGTAGGGATTAAAATGATCGAAGAGAGAGCATAACGTTTATTCTGAATTCTAAATTATTACGATTAGTATCAATTTTTAACAGAAAGGAAAAACAGGCGGGGTTAAATTAACCTCAGCGGTTTTAAAACAGCAGTATTTTCGTCAAAGAAAAGCTTTCGTACGCATCGATTTGTTAACTTTTAAAAGTAAGAGAGAAACACAATTTTTAAGTGCGTTTTTATTCGAATAATGTATTCGTAGATAAATGATGGTCAGGATAAAACTAACCCCACATGGTTGAGGGTGCAACTTTTATTCGTTTGATTCGCGGAGGGTTAAAGTTTGATGAAATATTATAATTTTGCGTTGCTTTTGCATCGTCTTCTACATACCACCCAAAACTGGCATCCTCGACGAGTAGACAGTGGAACGGGAAACAATAGTACAAATGGAAGCGAAGAAAATAAACCAAACCACCAGAATAGTTCGCAAGCGACACGAGCAAGATTTGTCGTCCACTTTGATCCGTTCGCGAAACCAGTCGTCCCTCTCGAGGTTCCCCGTCATTTAATATGAACACATTCGAGCATAAGTATGGTCGCGTTAACGCGCTACCTACGACGGTCGCGGGAGGATCCCCTTGGGAACTCCGGCGTGTTGACTCACGCAAGGAGCAGGCTCGTAAACGCGCTCGCGCACGAAAGACACACGCGCGTGTGTACACGCGGACACACATAGAAACGAGTCGTGGATGGAGGAGAGAAAAAATGGTTAGTGGCTTCTAATTGCAGAAGTGACGACGCCGTAACTAATGACCGGGAGACGACGTCCTGTCAGTAGCCGCGACGAGACGAGCGTCCCTCGACGAGGTGCCGACGAGCGCGCATTTTAAATACGCCAATGAAAAGCGTGGCCGACCTGGTCTTCCTCCTTTTTTGCTTCCGGCGATCCTGTGTTTACCGTTCCGTAGAAATCGTTCGCTTCTTACGCCTGTGATCGTCGGACTGATAGCTAGACTCGCGTAAACGAGGTAGCTGTTGCTGCTTTTCCGAGTGAATTCGGTGTATAACGAAGCTCCTTGCTGAATTCTTTTAACTGAAATGGTACAATGTTTTACAATGTTTCAATTCATATTTGAAATTCAATGCGTAAGATTTGTGAAGCATTGTTGGAATCTTGGAGAGAAACGAACACCGATTATATTCTAACAGTAATATTTATTTTTATACTTTGTTTCAATACAACGATTCACAACAATGATTTGATAGAGAACTTTGTCGAATTAGGTAGTTTAGAGCCCACGGTTCCAAGTACGAGTTGATTGGAAGAGTATCTAGGCCGATAGGGACGATAATGGTGAATTAAATGAAGAAATAGGGTATAGAGTCAAGGTTCGAGCAAATGCACCAGTTTCCATCTCGTACAGGGTGGGAATTCGACCAGTACGAGGAATCTCTGTGATAATTACGCTAATCAGCGGCACGTGAATCGAGGGACTGTCTTTCGACGGTCTGAAAGCCGCTGGAAGCGGGCAAAAGGCGACAGGCGCCGGAAATAGAAGCTGCACAGAAGGGGTGAAGCTCGCGACGCTCGTGGCGAGGATGGAGCAAGATGGAAATCTGAGAAAGAAGTCCGTTTTAATAGGATCACCGCGCCGCGGTCAAACGGCTCTTGAAGCGCCTGTTATTTCAAGAGACGAGAAAGAGACGTCTCGTCGTGGAACGTTACGTTCTTGCTTGCATCGTGCGCGACATGTTCGAGGAATTATGTTTCGCGAGACAAACCTCTCTAGAATTTTCAACATAGTTTTCTGCGTTTCCTGTTCATTCTCGATTTGGTGGCACTGTTTAATCGGAGATATTTGGTTAGAGTCTGACCGAAATTAATCGATTATCCAAGGTTTATACAAAGAGGTTAAACAATCACCGAAAGCTTGGTTAACAACTTGAATTAACGGCACAAGAAGGGCGAGCACGAGGCACGCGCGAGGAAAATATATCTATTCCGCACGGTTGGTGAAGCCAGGACGGGGGCAAATAAGTCGGTTCAGGCAGGTCGTAAGACCAGCCACGAAGAAGACGAAGGAGAGCCAACTGTTCGCGTCTTCATCAACGGCTCCGTGAAGGGGGACCACCCATCAGGAGCAATATCGTTTCATCAGTCGCTAATATCACTGCTTCGAGTGGTTCAACACCTTGTACCGCCAGGTGGGACGTTAACGGCGCCGCAGGAAGTCCTAATGAAGACAAATCTTACCCAAAATGGCGGCCATACTTATTTCCTGCTCCGCCTTTCCCTTTCTCTGTCTGTTCTTTCTCCACCTCTGTGTTCATCCGCTTCGCGCGGTTTCAATTCAATTCGACGTTCGCCATTTTCTCGACGCGTTCGAGAATATCCGATAGATTTTGTTAATTGAATGTGGTACTCGTGAATCGAGTCATTGAAAAATTAAGGAAATTTATGTTACCGATTCAGGTACACGTTTTAAAATTCATTCAGTGAAATCGGCCTTGAGCGATCAGTTTGGACAAGAAGTAATCGGTATTCGTTGCATTCTTGACAAAGTTTCACAGCAAATTACAAAAAAGTACCAGTAAATCTTCTATAAGTTAATTCGACATGGGAGAACGATGAATATTGATGAACTCGAGGATGTAGGTGAGCTCGGGATCGATAAATCGAACGCAGTCAGCTGGCAAGAACGACTCGTTTGACGTGTAAATTTGCATCGCACCGAAAAAAATGTTTTCACCTCGAAACTGCTTCATATTTACCCCTGAAACTACTTCACCCTTCTCGGGTATCGTCTCAACTAAATCGTCGAAACTTTTTCGTTAACTTCAAAGACACTGTGCGTGGCGTAAACTTGAAACGAACCTCGGAACAAGAAGCACCGAGACGGGAAAAGGAGGAAAGAGGAAGCAGAGGAAGAAAATCGCATTTATAAACCGGCGAAAAATCAAACGATAAATCTCTAGCGAGGCTCTGCGGTTCTGCCCTTGGGCCTAAACGACTAAATAAGTGTTCCAATTTCAAAATTACCCGCTAAACGATTTGTGGGCCGGCAGAAAATATATCGTTGACATGTGGGCAAAGCCCCTCGGGTTAGTCGGGGGAGGAAGTTCCCGGGAGCTCGAGAGATGGAAAAAGACGGATACCACGACCGACAGACGGAGAAACGTGGTGGTAAAAGAGGAAGGAAGAGGTTTAAGAGAGGAGAGGAGAGAAAAAGAGAGCTAAAGGACGCGCATGGTTGCCGCTGGGAGACAAATGACCGTCGACCGACGGAAGACACATCCAAATTGCTCCACGGTGTCGCTGTCCCGCCTCTTTTTACGTGTCCCCTTTCGTATATTCTTCGTGGCGTTCTCTCGAGTCACGAGCGAACGACCTATTAGCAAAATATTCGGGGAAGCGGCGACGCGTGCCACCGGCGAGCTTTTCTAACGAGTATTTTGATACCAGCGATGCCTCGGATGTTAGCCCGTCACCGGTCAGCCTCTGTCTTATTTATAGGACACTCGCGGAACGTTCCCTTCGCTGGCGAAGAGAGCATGGGGTGGAGGTAATTGAGTCTTCGAGATGGTGCTTGTTTTTTCCGGGTTATCTTTCTGTTGGTTCGAATTGATCGGCGTTACTTTCGAATTGGGCGCCGGTGATATTCACAATAGACAATTTCTCTGGTAGCAAGCGATGCGAAGAGAGAAGTCTTTTTGAAGTTTCGCATTTGGAATACCTTCCACTGGATTCAGAGTTCCAGGTAGTTTTGATACTCAGCGTTCACAGAGACTTTATTTTCCTCTCTACTTTCTCGATGCATTAATTACTAGCGCTACGCGCTATGCAGCCAAAGAGAAACGTAAACACGCAACAGGAATAAAACGTCGGTTGCCTTATCTAAAGAACGTGCTGTGATAATGTAGAAGGGAGCCAGTGAATAAATCCGCTAATGGCCGATTAAGATACCTTCGAATTTTCCACTTATCACGATACAATAAATTTATGAGATCGTGGTCAGTAGCCCCGTTCAATCGAGCAGCACACCAGCTTTTATTGGATCGGTACACTGTTCCCTTTCCTTTTTTTTTTCCTGCTCTGTCTCTCCTCTCTCGCGATTCATGCCGCTAACCGGTCGGCTAGTTTTTCGTCTCGCTCCAAAAATCACGTCGATGGGCTTACAGGCAGGACGTTCTTCGAGTATACCTGTCCGCCACTCGATAATTCCGCATTATACACGCTTCTACTTTCTTTGTGACCGCTTCTAACCGCTCCGCTCGTATATACGTTAGTTTCTCGAATAACTACGCGTCGAATGGTTCACGGTGCTCCCTCCACGCGGTATTCTCTTTTTTGTAGCGAAAGGAAAGCGTCAGAGGACATATTATACGTGTTTCAAGAAGACTAATTAGCAGTGGATAATTATTACGACTGGAGTAATTTAAAATCTGTACGGTTTAATATTTTGTAAGTTAACATCTCACTCAGCGTGTCGTTGGATTGAGAAACACTCTGGCAAAAAAGCAATCATTCTTTTATAAAGTAACGAGCGATCAAGGAGCAGAAAAACACGGTTACTTAAAATTCTTCCGCGTACGATTTTTGTGCTCGCCAATGACGCAAGGATCCTTTGAGCATACCCAACAAAAGAAAACACAGAGTCGGTTCGAGTACAAAAAAAAAAAGCGAAAGCGTTTCACGTGTTATCGTCGCAAAGCGAACAATGATCGCTCGTCAATCCGTTGCACGTTTCTTTATCCTTGCGAAACCTTTCTCTTCTGCAAAAATAAAAGGAACTTTTCCAAGTGCATCTCCATACTTTCAATGAAGCATTCCGCGCAATTTCTAACCGAACCTATAAAACCACATTGCACGTTGAACTTTAATATTTCGCGTCGATCATTCGCCATCGATTACTGAAACTACTTTTATGCCGAGCCTTTCGTTTCTCCGTCTTTCTCGTTACGCCATCGAGAATGAAGCGAACGATCTTAAACGTATCGTTGAGTAGAAATTTTCAGAAATTATCGATCAGATGAGTCAGCGAATCGGATAGAATTTTCCTAAGCGAGAAAACCGTGTTCACGGTTCGACCGTATTGAATCCGGCTAACGAGAAACTGTTACCAAATAATTTATTAGACCAGTGGCCGGTTGTTTCAAGATCGTCGCGCCTTTTAACTCCGACGCTATTCTACTCCAATGATTTCTGTCCGAGCGGAACCAAAATGGCCGCCGAGCGCTCTCGTCCTGGTTAGGAAGGCGCGCTTGCACGAGGCCACGTTCGTTCGGATAAAACCGATCCTGCGTTATCCCTTTGCGGTTGCATCACTGTTTCTGCTGACATTTACCATTCAGTTTTTCACATAAACTGTTCGTTAAGTAGAACTAGTTTTTATATCGTAATTAACACACGATCCATTAGCTAATTCTATTAACCTACGCACCGATGCAACGTTAATTACGCTTTGAAACATACATCGGTTATATTTAAAAAAATGTTTAATTCACTCAACATTCTTCAACTTGTTTTATAAAGTTGCGCCTAAATTTTTCCCGTGTATTATTTCAACTTTTACACGAACCACGAAAAATAACGTACAACAAACGGTCGTCGTTCTTCGCCTCGTCACGCATCACCGTGGTTTCATTTCGCGGCCGTTCAGCGGCCCGTAAAAAGTCGCGAAATTTACGACAACACGCGCGAATCGACCTCTGACACACACGACTGACTATCGATCGTCCACCCTTTCCCTCTGGAACGCGACGCTCGGAACGCTTAAGTGCACGGGACACCTAACATCTAAAAAATGGTCATTAACTTAAAAAAGGATAATGAGAGGTAAAATTCCAAGTGCACTCATTACGCGTAGCTTCTCTCTGTCGCTCCTGCTTTAAGGTCGCGGTATCAATAGCGAGTCGACACGCTAATTGGCGTGCGGAAACTCGGCTGCCACCGCCGCTTCGAGTGCCAACGCGATGACTTCCGCTTGAAGGGCCGCCGTACGTCTGCGGATTAACGCGTTAAAATAAAATTTACGTTGATAGCTTATTAATGGCGGACAGGACGCGAGACGAATGACGCCGGTGCTTTTAATATATTCGCGGTTGTAATCGGCGAAGAGAAGCCGACCAAGAAGGAACTCCGAAGTTAATGACGCACGACCGCTTTGCAACTTTGAATCGGCGCCCGTAACGTCTGCGGTTCTCGCGTCTTTCGAATAGTTATGTCACTTTTTATTTCTCTTTTCTTCTTTTCTTTTTTTTTCCCCTTTTTTTTTAATCAAAGACTGTCGATCTTTCTCCTCGTAAAGAAAGATTCTTTCCCCCTTTCGATCGTTTCGTCCATTTTTGAAGAAACAAGGGAGGATGGACAGGGATAACAGGTCTCGTAATGAAGCGCGATTTTGGCAGAGTCACCGTGTTAATCGAACGACCGTTTCTGGCCACCTGTGGTCCACCTAGCTGGAACGTGCGGCAGGTGGTCCAATCGCATCTCTCTTTTGGTGATCGACGGTATCGGAAAAGATAGGAATCGGTCGATGCCTGGTCGATTCTTTTCTTATCGGTGGAGGCACTTCCTTGGATCTTTTGTTGTATTTCGGAATTAAA
>SMSQ01019955.1:71127-99248 GCA_019453375.1 Ctenoplectra terminalis | reverse complement strand
ATATATATATATATATATGTATAATTATTATTCTATGATGTCAAGATGGTACATCCAAAAATTTGAAACTTTTTTAATGGTAATCATAAAAATACGTACCGATTACAGTAATGACCCATCCAACTATATAGGAAGTACTCGCTATCCATATTACGCACATGGTAAAAGTAAGCGGATACCAAGATTTCAAGTTGTTTCTTCTACAGTCAGGAATCGTGATGAGAAGTACGAAATTGATTGGCCAAGTAAGTAACCACCAAATTCGTTCACACATTGAATTCGGCCAATTCGTCATGTTTACGATATCGACTGAAAAATATGTAAATTTATTTTTAAAATGTACACGGGCACACGTATATACATACATTTATGATTATGAAAAGAAAGGTTTAATGTTTTCGGAGGAAAGAAGTATTCTTCTTATATTGTATTTCAACCATTCCAGAATCGAAAACAGAGTTTTTTATGTACTCCGCGTTACTTACGCGATTCGTCCTCCTCGCCCGATTCTAATAAACTGAAATCTGTGCTTTTGACAATGTCTGAAAAACAATTGATATTTTTTAACATATGATTCATCGAATGGAACAAAAAATAAATTACAATAATCGTACCGTTAGAAATTAAAGGACTTTCCTCGGAAAGATTTTTGTACTTTTTTCGTGTAGTTGTTGCGCGTTTAAGAAATTGGTGTATACTCTGATCGAAACACATCACTAAAACGATAAAAATATGTGTTCAGTATCGATAATGAGTTAACGTTTAATTTGTTTCAATTTCGTATTATAAGGGATAAAACTGTTTTGTTTTATTCGTCACTGGAATCATCAAACTATTTCAACGATCGAATAACAATAAAGAATTGATTTGATTAATTTTTCGTAGACATACCTAAAATGTACAAAACGTATGAGAAAACGAGAATCAGTGCTTCGTACCACTCGATGCGACCATCCCGTAACGTTAAAATTAGTAAGAGAACTGTAATTGCGTACGCGATACTGTCTCGCGTTACAGGCCACCTTTTCAGATTCAGTACCTATAAAGAAATTTGCATCATTCATGTATGACGATGCTTTCTTCTGTTCTATTATTTTATTTTATTTTATTTTATTTTATTTTTTTCGTCTTTCTTTGCAAACCGGTAAAAAAAAAAAAAATCATACCTGATTAGCGAACAATCCACAACAAGCAGGTACAGCTAATATATTAAAGACCGCAGAACCAACAATCGTACCGACACCTAGATCTCCTTCCGTGACAAAAGTTCCTACGATATTGATGAATAGCTCCGGGCTAGAACTAGCTGTTGCCATAATTGTTGCTCCTGCGACATCCTCTGTCACGTTAATCTCTAAAAATCAAGTATGCATCACCGTTTTAACAGGGTTTGTCTTTTCAATATTTTTCATTTTCTCGAAATGGAGATGAAACGAAGGTTATTGTAGTTGACTCACTATTGCAAATTTTTTTAATCGATGGTACAAAATAATCATCGCAAACAATAGCAAGTAACAGGAACATGTAAATCGCTACTATAAAATGTATAGCTATAAGTCCTGATTGTCTTTGCTGGCGTGTAAGGCCGTCCGATGGAAACTCTTTGATTGTTGGTGGAGTACAGTTATCAGTTCCAGGTGTTCCTGGTTCTGTAGTAGTTGGTCCAATTTGTAATAACTTTCGAAGTCCTTAAAGAGAAGCAATATGTGGGTGTTTTTATAATAGTAATGTGTAAATATGATAATAAAGCGAATGTAGATTGTATTTCTAGGATGCAAATAATATAATGAAGCACGTTATGAACGAATCAGATAAAATGGAAAGTTTTGAAATTATCTTTCGATCAAATTTTGCATATAGTTCGTTTCCACGGTTCTGCGTGTATACGTACGCACGCGCGTACGTCATGAAGATACTATAAGCGTATTACATAATGATTTTATTCAAAATTTTAGAATCGCGATATCTTCACGTTTTTCGTTCAACATAGTCGCATGCATCCGTGTACGCATAGTGGTCGACGAATGTCTAACAATAAATATAACTGTCCTTTATTACTTATCGTTTGTTATTAGCGGTGCGCAAGCTTTGTAGGAGGATGAAGATAATCTAAATTTTGTGTGTGGAAATAAAGAAGAAATGCGTCTTGGAAGAAAAATGAATCGTGACAGTCGTTTACGTATATTATAATAGTACGATACAATTGGTAGGCGTAAAGCACATAAGACACAAGGAAAAAGGAAAAGAAGGGTAACGCAAGGAATTGAGAAAACGAGACTTACGCGTGTCCGTAGGGTTAATCGCATTTGCTGGATTGTTTGAAAGAAATATTGCTAATGTATTTACGAAAACCAAATACATCGTTGGGACGACAATCATGCAGAATATTTTGTAGCCCATCATTTGCCTGTGTTTTCGCGCCATTGTAAAATCGTAATCTCAAGAAATTAGAGAGAAGTTTCAGTGATCGAGTCAACGATACGACTCGCCGTTCCGTACGATACTAACTTCGATTCGCCAAGTTGAACGGTAGACCGCATCGATGTTTTTCGTTTACGAGCATTATCGGGTTTAACTTTACACAGATAAGATACTACACAAAGCGAATCAAGACATCCCTTTACTGATAATCCAACAACAGGAGTATTCCTGCTATTGGAACACAATTAATTAAATATCTGACAGCAGTTACCACGTATCCTGTATGATTGTTTGTTTGCGATGCTACGCCTATATATTTGTATATTTGTATATTTGTATATTCGTATATTTGTATATTTGTACGTGTACGTACATTAACAGCTTTGAAGGACTACCTTGAGAAAAGAATGAAAGAAAGAAAGATTGATATAATTTTTTTTCGTCCGGCACATTTTGTTCGAGAAGAATATAATTTTCGAATTATAATTACCGTAACCATTTTATGTGTAACTATTCGCTTTGATTATCTCTCTGAACGGATGAAATTAGTTTACGTGTTAAAAACTGAACTTGCATGTACCACATGTTGTGTACGATACCATTATTTTGAAAGTAGTCTGTGGAAAAAGAATCGGAGCGTGGAAAGAATAATCGTGGAACAAAGTTAAGAAGAATGAGCGATGCAAAATGGTTTGCTGTGTCAAAACGGGATATGTACGATACGGCGCGGCGTTCAATTTTCAAGGAAGCCATAACGACGATTAGTGCAATGACGATTTCGCATTTTGACCGCGGCACGATTCAACGGGCGCGATGCGCGAGAGCTGAGAAGAGAAGAGATAGAGGGAGGGGCGATTCCAACAAACGCTGCCGGACTTCGGAGTAGTTGTTAATGTAGTATATGTGTGACAACGGGATTGACAACATGGATACGTCTGACTTAGGAGGAGGTTCGTTCAAATATATAATATTTTGAATATTATCGAAAATCGATGTTTTTTCACGGTATAACAAGATCGATCGATCGATCGGTATAAGGATATTGAGGGGTGTGTGCTTCGATGATGGTGAAAGATATAACAGGATAATATTAAAGAATGAAAATTAAAGTATCGAATAAGGAGGAGGAAACGTAGGAAGAGAAGGAGCAGGAGGAGGTGGAGGAAGACGAGAAGGAGGAGTAGGAGGTGGTGGAGGAGGAGGAGATGGAGGAGGAGGAGGAGCAGCAGGAAGTGGAGGAGGAGGAAAAGAAGAAGGAGGAACAGCAGGATGGTTAGCATCAGCATTAGCAGCAACAACAACAGAGGAAAGAGTAGAATATACATCATAAAGGAAAGCAAGAATAAAGGACAAAAGAGGACGAGGATGGGGTGGAAGATGATACAAATGAAAAGGAAAAAAAAAGAAAGGGGAAGAGTAAGTGGAAAAAGAGGATGGAAAAGAATCGAGATGTGAAATCGAATAAAACAAAGTTAAAAAATTTCGTCGACAAATGGTGCATTTTAAATTGATTTAAATTTAAATGTACAAATGTGTCGTGGCGTGTTGCATATCGTGCAACAATATTTGTGATTTACTATTCGATGATTGCTATAAAGCAATCTAAACGTTCTTGATCGAAAATAATCACATACAGAAGGGTTTTTACGAAAGTATAACATCGCGTAGAGAAAAATGTTCATTGACATAAAACAATTGGTATCGGTTACCTCTCTGTTTACGAGGCGTAAGAATTATGTGATCTCTATTTCGGCAGAAGGATTTTGTGTGGGCTGTACGCAGGTGTTATTCCAAATTTTTTAGAGTAATTTAATCGGTTAACGAATTCGAATCTTATTATTTAAACCACCTGCGTCTCGTTTCTCTCTCTCTCTCTCTCTCCCCCCCCCCTGCCCCTCTCCCTCCCCCTATCCCTATCCCGCTGTCGTCCCCCTCGCTTTCGCTTTTGCTCGCTCGATCACTCGCCTCCTGCTTCACCCTTCCAACCTCCCTTTTGTCCTCTTTTCTTCTTATTCGCTTTATCTATCTTTATTTCATCTTTATTTCACGTCTCGTGTCATTCTTTCTGCAGATATATTATGTGCAGGTTAGCTGAAATTTTGGTAAGTTAATTATTGTAATGATTTTTGAAAGAAAGTCTGGTTTATGTATTATTCTAAATAGTAATGTTCAACGATACATCGTCTGATTCGAGAACGATATATCGCATTCGCATGATTTGTTACGAATAACATAGATATTCTAAATCAATGCTTATGGTTCTTTATTTCATTTTATAGAACATTCATTAACTACTATGATCGTTGGAAATGTTGGAATTGCAATTTTTATGAAAAATTGTAAAAATTGTAAACACAATCGATACGTTTATTTAATTAATTAATTTTTATACATCGTATAACGGTGAAATGAAACTACAGATGAATGAAATTGGTGAAAAGACAGTGACGATCAGGAATTGAAATTTTAAGAAACTTCAAATCTATTTACATTTCAAAAACTTTTGTTACGATGAAAATCATTTCTCCTTTGTTCATGCGCATCGTAGTAGGCTGTCATGTTTCGAAAATATTTCGAGAATGTGTCGAAGAGGAGATGTACAAACTTGAAATGAAGAAAAAAGAAAAATAGAAAACATATAGCGTTTAAAAACTAATTAAATACAATTTAATTACAAAGAGACACAAATATGAATTAAAAATTAAAAAGTTAAATATTAAAAATACGATACATTTTTATTGACCATAAAATCGAGCAACGAAGAGCAAACCTTTGAGCTACATTAAAAGACGCTATATCTAGAGAAATCAGCAAATTGGTAATTGAGAATCAACGTTTAATGATCGACGATCGAGCCGATGGTCATCGTTTGTTTCCAACGAGATGAAACCGTTCGACACCGAATGGTTGAGCCACGTTATATCTAGTTTATACGACGTACATTAGACATGAATGGCATCTCCTCTGCCAACTTGAATGAGAGCAATTTAACTTCTTTAGGTTGCTTAATCGGTAGGAAGTCACATCAACTGTACAGCTGTGTAACCTGTACAAGACACCAATACGTGCATCGTTTGCTTCATTACGTCGGCTGTAAGAAACCATAGGAGAAGAATTACCAAGATATAAGAACGGAGGTGAAGAAACGAAGTTGTTGCATCGAACCTACAAGAAATTTTTTTTCACACGCGTACTTGAACTACGAACCATTGAACGTGTTTCTCGACACAGACCAAATTTTCAGTGATCATTGTACACTATTACTATCATCGTTCTCTCTCTCTCTCTATATATATATATATATATATATATATATAGAGAGATATCTATATATATCTATATATATATATATATATAGAGAGAGAGAGAGAGAGAGAATGTTTAACATTGAAAGCTTGAGAATGGGGCGTAAGAGAATCACATGAAAAATATTATTGAATGGTTCAACAGTTGCGAAAAGATGTACTTGGATGTACATACATAATTACGTACTCTTTAGACATGTAGGGATCAACTGTAAGGAAAAAGCGTTTCACCTTTCCTTGTAGAGAAATTGTCAAGAAAAGCCACGAATTCGCATCATTTATCTTTAGAAAAAATGTACGCAACAAAATACTAAGCTTTTAATGCTCCTTCAATTTCGTACTGTTTACGTAAAATGTGTTCAAAGCCAAACTAACGAAAAATAACGATATTAAAATAACCATATAAATGTGTAAATCAAGGATTAACGAGCAATGATTGATACAAATAACTGGTCGATAGAAAATTCGATAAAAATCAAAGATTTTAAACGTAAGAAGTTTCTCACAGTTTGAATAATAAATAAGTTTAACGAGACATTTCCTACGAATTCTGACGCGTATTATTCGTTAATATTTTTATCGTTGCATAAACTATTGCATTGATAAAAATCGGAATGGTACTTCGTACACCTCACTTTTTCAAACACTTTACTCTACAAACATATTATCGTTTACAAACTACACTAAATCAGTATAACAAAATATACATAGATACATACATACAAACATGCATACATACATATGTATGTGTATGAATATGTACATATACCAATTACGTAAGAAAAATGGAGAGTAAAATATTAGGATGATGAAATTAGAGCGGTACGAAAGAACAATTATTGTAACGATCATTTCTGGTTTACGATCTCGAGAGTTATCTGTCTTTGAGTATACGTGGTAAACGGTTATCATCGAATACCTCGCTCAACTGAAAAGTAAACGATTTATAAATTTTGACAGCAACGATTATTTGAAACTGATGTGTTTCTATTTTTTCAATGTTAAGCACATTTCAATGTTAAGAATTTGTTTCAACCAGTATATATTATTGTACATGTAGATATATCGTGTATACATGTATATGCAATGAATATTATTATATTATAATTTACTTGTTGGTTTACATTCACTTATAAGTATATTTTTGTTGGTAAATATAAATCAACTGGGAAACGAATAAAGGTAATTGAAAATGAAGAAATCGAAGAGGAACTTTGATAACAGACGAGTTGTTTAAGAGTTAAAATTCTATTCGAACCAATAATATAGCAACGGTACGTCTGCTCGGCTATGATACGTATGCCGGTGGAAATGGATTTGCATTTGCTTATCTACATGTATAATTGTTTAACAACGTAATTACGATGGTTAATATTTTTTCCGCCGGTACGTCATGACGATTCAAATGAGAAATTGGACGAATGAGAAATTTTCCAGAGAAACAGATTAAATAGGCGAATAGCGAAGGTCGGTGAACTGATTATATTTGTGATCGCCGTAACTGCTACAGCGAATGTAGCCAATTATCCTGATTCGTAATCACCGAATAGATCGTGTATTTGACGTTTGTGTCCAAGTGTGCTACACCAAGCATGCAAGGTCGTCGAAACTTATGTAATAGAGTTGACCAAAATCGTATAACAATATAGGATACGAGCAAGCACGACCGATCTACAAAAATTAAATCTATAATACCGATTGATATTGCATTGATTAGATTTTTTTCTCTAATGATGCGATTAATGCGTTTGTTTAGTTATTTACTAAGCAATCGAAAGCGTCAACGAGAAGTATCATTTCGTCAAGATTCTGCTCCTTGCGATAAAACATCGATGACAAATAGAAGACGAGAAATTCGTAATACATGTTTCTTTTTTATTCGATTTTTCCTAATTACTACGTCATCTGCTTATTATCGTAATTTGTAATTAATTGTATTATCGGTTATAATAAAAATTTGTCACGTTTTAGGTATAAATTGTACACCTCCAGCGATAGAAGACTTTCCACACGATATTTTCGACGAGAAGCAAAGACAGGACGGAGCTGTCGTCGTACACGTGATCGTTTCGCTTTACCTATTTATCGCGTTAGCGGTGGTGTGCGACAAATTTTTTGTTCCCGCCGTGGAAAAGATATGTCACGGTAAGAATAATCGCAGCTATTTAGAGCTATTTAGAGCTATTTAGATTTCTATTTTAAAAAATTTCTAAATCGTATGATACGCTATTTTAAAGTCTCGATTCACGATTGTCTGTCTCCTTTGTTCCTTTTCGATCTCTATGGTCTCCCACTTTCCGACAGAAAAGTGCGGCAACGTATAAGTGATTTGAACTTGTTGTATGATATAAAATTGTGGAATGCTTCAAATTTCAGCACTTTCGATGTCCAAAGACGTGGCGGGTGCTACCTTTATGGCCGCGGCGACATCGGCACCGGAACTGTTCGTAAACGCGATCGGTACGTTTATCACCGAAGGTGACATCGGTGTCGGAACAATAGTAGGCTCGGCTGTATTCAATATTCTCGCGGTACCTGCTTGCTGCGGTATTGGTGCTGGAATGGTAAGTTCCTGCGATTTAAATAACTTGGAACCCATGATATAATGCGTTCTTTTATTATCGATACTCGAAATTACACACGACCAAGAAAGCTACGTAAGAATATCTACGTAATACGTAATTGAGAATTTTATCGATACCGCGTGTATGTGTATTATGCAATTCAAACAGTCTACGTACGTTGGTCGAATACGTACAGGTAGTTCCTCTGGACTGGTGGCCAGTTAGCAGAGATTGCCTCGCCTATGGCGTTACGGTTGCCATTCTAATATGTATCATACACGATGAACGAGTAGAATGGTACGAAGCGTTAACGCTAGTGTTACTGTACATCGTATACATCGCCGTCATGTATTGGGACAAATCGTTTCAGCGATGCACGCGATTCCGTACGCATAATGCTGATCAATCGTTATCCGATGATCATCGGCACGTGACAGGTAAGAGTGTGATCTTTATTGTTATCCTTTTAAATGATACCAAATCTCAAATCTAAAATCTAAAATCTAAAATCTAAAATCTAAAATCTCAAATCTCAAATCTCGAATATCTAGAGAATGAATAATTCGTTATAATAAATACTGCAAACGTTTTTATTTCTATGTAGTATCATATCGTCATAAGTATACATATAGTTGTGTAGGACATTTACAACGTTCCGAATTTATCGAAGAACAATTTTCCTTTGCTTCTCCACCGGTATGCATAAAAAAGTAACGAAACGTATCCATCTTTTTAGAATGCAGCACGGAAATTCATATGGCTAGATCTGACAAAGTACAACCGACTGGTGAACAAGCTGAACATATAGATGTGCCATTGCAAAATGGAGGAACCAAAACTCAAGACGAGAATCCCGATCCTAGTAAGTAGATTACATAAACGTAGATACATAAATGAGAGATCGAGAGAAAGAATACTATGCGAGGAGAAGAAAAGTGGGACACTTTATGGGAAAAAAAATAAGTGTCGCATCCTTTTATATTCTGTAGATTACGAATATGAATTATTGGTTTGGCCAGCACGAGCTGGATGGATAAGAAAAACGGCATGGATCATGACTTGGCCAATTCATTTGATTTTCATGTGTACAATACCCGATTGCGAGAAGCCTCGATTCAAAAATTGGTTTCCGATAACCTTCCTTATGTGCATCATTTGGATTGGATCCTTGAGCTATGTTGTCGCATGGATGATCACCATAATTGGTAAAAGAAAAAGAAAAAAATTAAAATGATAGCAAGTAGAAAAAGAAAAGAAAAGGAAAGGAAAGAAAAAAAAATAATTTTTATTAGGCAAAAAAGGCCAACAGCATTGTACACTTTTCAGGCGATACTCTCAAAATTCCGGATTCCGTAATGGGTATTACTTTTCTCGCTGCTGGTACCAGCGTTCCGGAGGCTGTATCAAGCGTAATAGTGGCAAAGCAAGGTATAGTAATTTAAAAATATAATGCTTATAAACACTAAGATTGTCATAGTGGAAAAAGTTACTGTCTATGTTTGAGATAAGAATAGCGTGACTATTCTTGTTTACGTTAAATCATTTTATCGACTTATTTTGTATCAGGACACGGCTCGATGGGTATTAGCAACTCGATAGGATCAAATACCTTCGACATATTGCTGTGTTTGGGTCTACCATGGTTAATTAAATCTTCATTTTCACCGACGCAACCTGGGAAACACTACATCAGTATAAACTCTGGTGGTCTCGAGTACAGCGCTATATCGTTGTTGTCGACACTGATGTTACTCTATATTGCTTTCGCTTCGAATAAGTTTCAGCTCGATAGAAAAGTTGGCCGAGCATGTTTATGTATGTATGCTGTGTTTCTCATATTAGCCTCGTTGATAGAACTCAATGTATTCTTTAGGGTAAATTTACCCACGTGCCAGAGGACGGTCAAGTGATCCAAAGTCGAAAGTAGAGTTGCTTAATGATATTTGATACGGTGTTTAGCTGATCCTCGTATGTTCTCTCGAACTCACGAACAACATTGTGGACCGAAGAATGCTGTTTTATATTATACGAAACTATTTCTTCTCCCGTCTCGCTTCTCGACGAGACAGCAATTCTTCACCCCGAGGCTCCGTTGTACCACGCCATTCTTTCCTTAGCAATATATGACCAACGTTTCATATCCTCTGTCTAGTACCGATAGATAACTAAGTCGTAGCTATGTCCTTTTCTTCTCTCTTGTTTTCTTTTTTCATTTTTTTTTCTTCTTCTTTCATTGTCATCTTCATTTCCTCGTACACTCGATCATTCACTCTCTCCGCTGCGATTAAAACCCTAACTACATGTATATTTAATCGTTTTTATCATTTCCATATCTCGAATTCTTTCTCCCGCGCTATCGTCTCGTTGTTCCTATTATCACGAGCAACATGTAATTATTATCTTAATTGAGAAATTTGAGAAATATGAGAAATATGAAAAATGGAAAGAAAGGAAAGAAAAGAAACAAATTTTGTCCTTTGGTAAAAAAATGAAGACGTTCGTTGTTCCTACGAGTACATGTTTCGTGTTTGCATGAAAATTATTTTAGGAAGAAGCGTTATTAAAACAATAGGTAATAAAATTCTAATTCTACGCTAAATTTCGGTATAGAGGAAAAAGATAAAAAGGAAGAAAGAAAGAACTAAAGAAACAGAAATTAATAAACAAACGAAATAGCGCGGAAAGGACATGTTCGATCGTACGATAGCGTAGAAAAGACTGCCGCTTCTACAAATATTTCATTTCATTTCATTTCATTTCATTTCATTTCATTTCATTTCATTTCATTTCATTTCATTTCATTTCATTTCACTTCACTTCACTTCACTTCACTTCACTTCACTTCACTTCACTTCACTTCACTTCACTTCACTTCACTTCACTTCACTTCACTTCACTTCACTTCACTTCACTTCACTTCACTTCACTTCACTTCACTTCACTTCACTTCACTTCATTTCATTTCATTTCATTTCATTTCATTTTACGAATACATACCATAAAATAAATATAAATGTGTATGTTATTAAGTACGCAAGATCGAATAATGTTTCGATAATCATTTATCGTTGCAGAACACCATGATAATTGATTATTGGAACGAACAAATTACACATATTTCGATAATTACGTGCCGAGATTGACATCAATTAAGTTTATTTGATAATACACATTGACGTGTATTGAAGTTCGCCGCAGGGTGTCTGTTTAGGTAATCTAAGAACTTAACAAGTTTAATAAAGTACTGTAATAAGTTATTAAAAAGAATCTATCTATCATTTTGTTTCTATCCTATTGCAATTTTATTTGGAAATCCAAGTTCCGATTTCCGATTTCCGATTTCCCGACTCTCCGACTACTGATGGATCGACGGTGTACTATGACGATAATCGAAAAGTTATAACTCTGCTGTATCCAGGATTGCGATGTATTCGTGTGTTGACAATTGTAATCAATGTTTTGGAGACCTTTGGCACGATTTCAACGCAGGAGTCGATCTGCGAATCCGAGCAGAGAACACGATGGTTATGCGGCGCAGATTCGTTTCAGCAAGGAGCAGAAACACGTCGGAACAAGTTGGAGATTTTTGACAGGTAAGTAAAAATATAAAGATTACTTTGTTCGAGCACGATCCACGGAATTCGAATCACGTTCACGCAATGGGTTTGCAAATCTGTAGCATTTCAACGAACAAATGATCATTTATGAAATACGTGCAAAATGGTTGAGACTTTTGACAAAATATTTACCGAACAATGATATTTTTTGTGCGCGCGCGTGTGCGTGTGCGTGTGCGTGTGCGTGCGTGTGTGCGTGCACGGGTGCGTATGAGTGCAAGCACGACACGTTTACCAAACACTTGTAACAAAGGATGAAAAGTATGCATGTAGTAACAATATGGAATGGATCGCTGCTGTGTCGGGTGGCAGTAGGTCGAGCGCGTATTAGGTCGGTAGGTCGAACAACGTGGGCGACCATAAACGGTTCAGGAAGGGGTCAGCTGCACGTCACCACGCCGGATCCGCAATGCGGCGTAGTCACCAAGACTGTTATCGTTATATTTTCTATCGACAAGATCTTAGTGCAGTCAACTATAGACAATGCCAACAATAACAACAACAACAACAACAACAACAACAATAGCAATAATAATAACAATAATAATAACAATAATAAGAACAATAATAACGATAACGATGATAACAATAATTATAATATCAAGAACAATACGTGTTTAGTTATTGCTGGTGATGAGAAATTTCTATGATACACGCGTATCGTATCGTTTCGATGGAAACGAGTTAGTTTGCTTACTGGAGTTCAGTTAAAAGATCAAAACGTGATATTATTATGGTGAATGAGATGAAATTTCGAGAAACTCGTGAGAAGGAAAGAAAGAAAGAAAGAATACAGGATTGGTTTTCGAGGCGAGATAAGAAGAGAGAATAGAAAATATGGACGAAACTAGGAAAAGACGACGAGTCGGTGGTAATGTTAGGAATTGGACGGTCAGAGTGGGGCATTGGGTAAAGGGCAGACGAACGAAAGATACAATTCCAAGAGAGGCTCGATGCGGCAAATGCGCTGAATGCGCTGAATGCCCTGAATGCGCTGAATGCGACGTAGGTAACGTCATGCGCTCTGAAAAGAACCGCAACCCCCTCGTCAATGTTAGGGGGCGGAAGAATTGCAGGGGGTTCGGTAGTAGCGTGACGCTGAGCGTGGTGCGCGAGCGCGCGCACGCGCTCATTACAACTTGGTTGATGTCCGTAGCGGAACAGAGACGAGACGGCACGCACGCTCGTAGCTTCTGCTGAAAAGGAGGGAGTCGCAGTGTATCGAAGTTGTGCAGTGTTGCTTACCACGTAGGGGGTATAACACTCGCCGTCTCTACAATAGGATTCTAACATTTTCATGAATTTTTGTTCCACGTTTTGGTGTTTTCTTTTTTCCGACATTTTTTTGTTTTTCTTCTTGTTCGTTACGGAACGTTTCGCCAATCTCTTTCACCGTTAATCTCAAACCAAGATCGATTATTTAGAGAAAGGTATTCCGATATACAAGTACACTGTGAATAGGCCAGGTACATAATATTTGATACAAGAACCGCAAACGAAGATCGTAAAGATAGTTCGCGCCGAATGTTTTACGTGTACGTGGTAGACAACGAAACGTGAATTGAAACTATTGCACGATTCACATGTATCGTACGAGTGTGATTGAAATTGAGATCAAGTTCAAAACCGAGATCAAAACTTGTATCGAAATCACTGACGTTTCAATACCTGGAAACAAAAATAGAAGCAACATTATTATGCGGATTAAGATTGGAATCGTTGGTGTTCATTGAATTGACGTTATATCAGCTTAACTTGGAAAGTTACCCATTGGACCAGTGAATTATTTGGGAAAAGTGAATATTTAGTGACGTTGTTAGTGCCCGGTTCGGAATAAATGATCATTTCGCCTTGTATCTCTTCCGTCAGCAATCGTACCACATATCGATACTCATATCGACCATCGTTCGTTTTTACGTAACGACTAACTAACTATTAACTTAAAAACAGACATTTCGTGTCATAGTGTTTAAGCAACATTGTGATCGAACCAGGCAAAATGTTTTTCAAAACACCTAAATATCGCGTACTAGACTAGTGTGAATAATAGTACACTTGCATTCTTTACTGTGTCTGGTGCCTAAGCAACTTGAGTAAAGAAAAACTAGTGCCTATATAACGTATATGCGCAATAAATACATACCTAAATCAAACGCTGTGACTTAGAAAAAAAAGAAAAGAAAAGAAAAAAAAAGAAAAATAAAGAAAAATAAAGAAAAAAAAAGAAAAACAAAGGAAAAAAAAAGAAGAAAAAAAAGAAAAAAGAAAAAAAAAATATATCCACCGACTTGTCGAATCGAATCGAATCGTTTAATGAACTGATCGGTGATACAGTGATACAGTGATACTCTAAAATTCTAAACTCTAGACACTAGGCTCTAGCGATTCGATGTATTATATTGCATCCTGTTATAATTTCATTTGAATGTTGTTGACAAATTTAATTTAAAAAACAAAGTTTACAATTGTCAAATAGATTATGAAATAATGCAAACTCGATCGGTTTGTTGACGAATATGGATGTTGAATTTAAAAAACGACATTCGATAAAATTATTCCCACTTTTTCTCGGGTTTGAGTGAATAAGCTCCTACTTTTTCGACTTGGATCGAATCTGTCCACCTTGGCGTGTTTTTGCAATTTTCATTCTCCTAGAAGACCTTCCAGCTTATATTATACTTAGATAGGTATATTGATGATACACAGCAATGTCTCGTTTAATGTTGTGCAATCTCGGTAATACGTCCACGGCAGGAAATGATACGAATAACAATGCAAATACGAACAGTAGCATGGAGGATGATGACTACTATCCACTGCCTACTATTTATCGGTGAGTAAATTCTTGATCGATAATGTACCGTTTTCTTTTTTCGTCCTATTTCTCTCTTCGTTTCGATACAACGCATATACGAGTTGCGTATGATCGATAGGACAAGAAATACTTTATCCGATAGATAATTATTGCATTCGGTAGCAAGTACCTAGATTCGATGTATGTAATCAGGTCAGAAACGATACATGTAACGATGTTCTTGACAACTACTAATCGTAATCGTTGAGATTAAAAATGGATCTTCCAAAATCTTAAGAGAATAGATATTATAATAAGGAATGGTCATGAGATAAAAATTTTTAATCGTAATTGTATTGAACGAGCATAGAATACTTGGCGAAACAAATGATTTATTCGTTTCTGTATATTATTAAGAAATAATAATATTCAGAATATAATATTCGCGATACACGTATACACGTATACACACATATTTATATGTATAGACGATGGTAATTGAATATTTTCAATTTGTTACTATCACTTATCCACGCCAGGAGCGTGAACACAATTTCTTGGACATTCGAAACGATACAAAACCAATAGATAATACGAAATCGATTCGGTATCGTGTACATATTATACATATTATATTGTATATTATAGTATATATACACGTACATTATACATGTATATGTAGATACGTATATTAGGAACTTTCTTTTCTAATTTCTGCCAACCATTTGATTGTTTGACTTACGTTAAAGAAATCGCAGACCACATCAGAGTATATCGTATAACGAAGCATGACGAAAAATGATATATCGCAAATGTTTAATTGTAAATGTTTACGTGGTCGTATCGAGCGTTCGATACTATCGTGTCCTATTAATACTCTGTATACTTTATACGCATAGCTGCCGTGCACCTATAGCGAGTCTGGATTGCATGGAAGAGTTCAACGGCGGCGGCGGTGGCGGTGGCGGCGGCGGCGGTGGTGGTGGTGGTGGTGGTGGTGGTGGTGGTGGTGGTGGTGGTGGTGTGGACTCTGGTGTACACTGCAGTAATACCGCTGGAACGAAGGAACAGCTACTGACTAACTGCATTGCCGCACAAGCGCAACGCTTACAGCATCCTTCGCCAGGTATTCGCTACCGCAACTTGGGCAAAAGCGGTCTACGTGTTTCCAATGTTGGATTAGGTACGCTGAATGTTTTCCCCCACTTTCGTAGAAACGAACAGAATCGCGGTTATCCACCAGTTTTATTCCATCTTAGTGTGTGCTTTAATGTACACCTTTTTCAGACACTAGCTTGCCAACATTATGCTAATCATATTTGCTCTCAACTATAAAATACATATAACGAACAATGAGAGATACTTGCGTTTTTATCCATCCACCTACGATACTTGGTCCCTTTTCATTCCTTCCTTTTTCTAACGTTCACATTTCTATTTCTCTTCCTTTCTCTTCCTTTTGTTTTCTTTCTTTTCTTTCTTTTCTGTCTTTTATCTCTTTTCTGTCTTTTCTGCCACTTTGTATACATATAATGCTTATTGAATACAACCTTAATATTTTTCAAGATGTGCATGTAAGCTTTTCATGTATGCTTTCATGATAGAATTTATTCGTAGTATACCAATAAATAGAAAATAGACAAACAAACGTAACGCAATGCAACGAGCTTTATAGCACCGTCTTATATTTAGTATTCTGATAATCTGTAATCATATTTGTTGTTGTTGTTGTTGTTGTTGTTGTTGTTGTTGTTGTTGTTGTTGTTGTTGTTGTTGTTGTTGTTGCCGCCATTGTTTGTTATTATTGTTGCTATTTCTGCTGCTGCTGCTGCTGCTGCTGCTGCTGCTGCTGGTGCTGCTGGTGCTGCTGGTGCTGGTGCTGGTGCTGGTGCTGGTGCTGGTGCTGGTGCTGGTGCTGGTGCTGGTGCTGGTGCTGGTGCTGGTGCTGGTGCTGGTGCTGGTGCTGGTGCTGGTGCTGGTGCTGGTGCTGGTGCTGGTGCTGGTGCTGGTGCTGGTGCTGGTGCTGGTGCTGTTGTTTCTACTGCTGCTGGTATTGTTTCTGCTGTAATAAATTATTTGCTAAAGCTATAAATACTTGAAGAAAAAAAATAAAAAAATAGATGAACGATGTCTATGAAAAAAAAATAGGTTAAAGAAACATTGATCTATGGCAACAGTTTCGAATGAAAAACGTAATTGAACGTGACACGATGATGAAAGATAAAAGGTGAAGTACATATGTATGCATGATGTTTTAAGATTGATTCTCGAACCGTAAATATACATACATACATAGGTATGTGTATAGTTTGCACGACGAAATGATCGGTAGGTGACAATACGATAAAAAGATCGCAGTATCCTAAGGGTTGAAAACGGTGATATAATTGAATGGATATGCTCTGAAATTGAAAAGAAGACAAATGGCCTAATAAAATTGCTTTGTACTCATAGGTACATGGACAACTTTCGGCATAGGAGGCTGCAGTAACGAGGAAACAGCTGAAGCTGTAGTCGCTCTTGCCTATGACAGTGGAATAAACGTGTTCGACTTGAGCGAAGCTCATAGCGGTCACAGAGCAGAAATTCAGTTTGGACGAATTTTATTACGTCGTGCTTGGAATCGTTCGAGTTATGTTGTTACTACTAAGATATACTGGAATACCAAGTGAGTATTGAGTATATGTTTGAAAATTTTCGAATACTCGGAATTCAGTAAAATACTTAAAAAAAATAATGATGAGGAGATTGATTCGAAAAATGGTTTAAACGTTAACGTGAAGAACGTTGCTGGTTAAAATATTTGGCAACGAGTTATCAAACTATACAACTTGAACAACTTGAACAACTTGACACGTGTAAATCAAATCGGTACTTATGAAACTTGATCACAGGGCGGAGGGTCGTGGATTGTCACGCAAACACATAATCGAATCGGTGCAAGCATCTTTAGTCAGGTTACAACTATCGTACATCGATATTGTAATGATTCATAAAGTAGATCCGATGTGTCCCATGGAAGGTTCGTTACAGATATACGGCATCACTGCTTAATTCGTTACTGAATAATTTCAAAGATCGTTATATTTTGACCAAACGATTGTTTCGCCTATTTCCTTTCAGAAATCGTACGTGCTATGAATTACGTGATAAGCAAAGGATGGGTGATGTATTGGGGAACATCTCGTTGGACTCCTGTCGAAATTATGGAAGCTTACACGAATTGTCGGCAGTTTAATTGCGTCACACCGATCGTAGAACAAGCCGAGTATCATTTGTTTTATAGAGAAAAACCAGAACTTTACATGCCAGAATTGTACAATAAAATCGGTAATTGATATTACTTGTTATTACTGTACCATTTTGCTTAATTTATTTTATTATCTACTATACAATACTATGCAATACTGTAGAATACTATACAATACTATACAATACTATACTGTACTATATGTGTATGGGCATACAATTTATAATACTCGTTCTCGTTAACGAAATGAAATCCGTCTGCATAGGTGTTGGTCTGATGGCGTGGTCCACGGTTACGATTGGTATGGTTTCCTCGAAACCAGAAGACTACGGAGTTTCTTTTTTATCCAGATCTTCCTATAAGGTAACACAAAGTTAACGGCGACAGATAGGAAAATGAGTCTATGGCAACCTACTAACAGTCGCACGTTTACGATTTCAGAATAAATATTCCTCGTTCAGTTGGACGGAAGACGAAACGCAATCTTTATACAAAGAAGTACGTACACGAACCGGTACATCGAAATATATATTTCCTAAAACAAATACGCACATATTATCTACGTTGAGAGAAATAATATACTGGCTACATAAATATAAATGTGCTCGTGTTATTCGTTTTTTCTTTCTGTTTCAGCAGGAATACGGGTGGAAAGAAAAATCAACCGATGATGAAACAAGGAAATATTCGGATAAATTACGAGACGTTTGTGCACTTGCCGAACGACTCGGTTGCTCGTTCGGACAATTGGCTATTGCGTGGTCTTTAAAGAATGAAAGTGTTCAGTGCCTTCTTCTCGGTGCATCAAATATAGATCAACTGTACGAGAGTCTTCAAAGTTTGCAGGTAATAATTTAGTATCGTTAAAGTTTTTTAATTCGGATGGAATTTCGATTTCTGAGACCTGAAATAAAATGTATCAGGATACGTAAAACAAGGGTGTGGGATGGCTTTATTTAGTTGTAATTTCAGCTAATTCCAAAATTGAACGCCAACATAATGAACGAAATCGAACGAATTCTTGATAACAAACCGTCGCGGCCACCGATGATTTCTACTCTGGCGCTTAGATGACAATCAATTTGCCCCCACGGGAGTGGTGGGGGCTCTTTAGAAGATGGAGGTAGCCCAAAAAGCGAGGGTGCTAACAGTCAAGATCAAGAACAGACCAAAGAGTTAACCGGCAAACTACCTTTTTGCGAGATACAATGAAAGCACGTTGACGCGTTTACCTACATTTCTGCACATTTTAATCTTGTTCGAATGAAATTGGATCGATCAGAACTGAAATCATCCAAGATGAACGAAATCGAGCCGAGCTAGATCACAGGCTAAACGAAATGGAAACATTCTAATTATCCGATACACGTTATTCTACGCTCAACGTGTCGGCCGCGAATGTATCTGCGTAAATGAATCGACGACAATACTTACGGTTACAGTTATGGTTGCGGTTACGATTACAATTACGATTACGATTACGATTACGATTACGATTACGATTACGATTACGATTTCGATTTCGATTTCGATTGCGGTTGCAATTGGGATTACATTCGATAATTAATGACAGACGTTTGCGGGCAAATCACAGACAAATTTCACTCTACGATGTAACCATATGATTATTCTTTTTGCGATCTCCGTGAGATAGAAGAAAAGAGATTTGAAGTGATTCAAAAGTTGATTTGTATAAACTTTTCGTTTCGAAGAAAAGTGATCTAATCGAGATTCGCTACGAGTTTACGGGTCGAATCTTTATCTACGATTCGCTGTTTCAGGTGTTCATTCAAAAATAGATAGCATATTGTAGCATCTTTACTGTAACTGTATAAAATGATGTTACTGCATATAGTTACTTTTTTTCAGCTTCAAAGAATTTGTTCCGCCATTTCATCGTTCTACGATTCCTGTGCTCCAAGAAAAACTAATACATACATACATACATACATAATAGCATATACATACACAAATGCATACATATGTTTGAAATAGGCGATGCCTAAAATTCATACGACACAATTTACACATAGTTTTTTAGTATGTTAATTTAAAGGTGTATCATCGCTCTTTTTTCTATCGTTGAAATGTGTCGAAACATTGTTGGGCCCTTATTTCGTAAAACATTATACATTGTATAAACGGAAATAACTCTTGCCATGCCGTTCGTTGTCAGAGATGGACAGCTAGCTCGAGTTAGCTAACTAGCTAAGTTACCAGCTAACTAGCTCACCGAGCAGCTACGTAAGTACATAGACAGGTAAACGACATAGGCGGGTAGATATGTATGAAATAGGTAGATGTGCGTAGTTGGGGTACGTAGTTAGATAAGTGTGTACATAAGTAGATTTGAAGTATGAAAGTACGAACGGCGGTAAGTGAAGAAATTATACAATCGGATTTGTAAGCGGTGAAGCGGAACGAAGAAAGAGGACGATTGGAAAGAAAGATTTCGTAGGTTGATACCTTAGAAAAAGTTCGGTATTAAAACATCGCTACTCTACGCTTACATATTTCATTGAATTCGCTAATCACTATCTGCTATCTCGCATATACGCGTTATCGTTAAGAAAATGTTTTTCTCTTGCATTTTTGCATTTGGTTTTACGAGTCAAAACCGTCCTTACGACACTACGCGACACGACGAAACAACTCGCAGAACTAATGAAATTGTTTGTAACCTGTATTGCTCGCACGCCGGATAAAGCTGAAAATTGTTGGATACGAGCAATCTGTACGTCGTTTACACATGCGTAAAACCATAACTGTATTATTAAATGAACTTTAACTACAGAAACGGGACGAAAGGCGTAAGATGAGCGGAAGATGAGAAAAGGAAAAGGAAAAGGAAAAAAAATAGGAAATGATTTTAATGAAATTGCAATAATTAAAATTATGAGGAAAAATGGAAACGATTGGTTGGAGAAGAAATCTTCTCGATCACTGGCGATTGTGTACGACCATGATTATTAGTTATTATCGCGATTGTATTGGCATTTGGCGACTCTTTAATCTCCGGCATGTGTTCGAACAATAACACAGCAAACTTGTCGATAGGATCGACTAGGTAGCTATGCGATTAATTATTACCGACAACAAATGATAATGATCGAATCCCTCCGATCATAACGTTCATAACGTTCGCTACGCTTTTGCCGATTACGCTAATTATTTAGCGATTTTTCACTCAGATTGCGAACTATAATATTTTCCACGGAAATTTTTATCGACTCGTAACGTATGTATAATAACTTCATAATACGCGCAAACGTGTACAAATGTATTCAATTTGCCACGATTCCAAGAAAGCGGCAATGCAAATTACAACGTATGCAATTTTTTGAAAGAATCGAAAAACCTCGAGAAACTCGAGTCGATCGGAAAAAATTAAACTGCCAAAACGTCGAGCGTTTTGTCAAGAATTGAATTTGTCATGTCGAATCATGATGGAAATAATTGTTAAAATATACGAAATGCCTCAAATGTGTTCCGCGTGAACAATCCCCTGTAATCGATGATAATCGATATAAACGATTTAAAAACGGAAATTAGCGGAAAGTGATGGAGAAAAGAAGAGGTCGGTGAAGAAAGAGGTCAGAGAGCAGGAACGGGAAATTCCAACGATAAGATTAGTTAAAAATTCTTAAAAGTTGTCTTTGTCTTTGTCTTTGTCTTTGGTTGATTGGGTGATCAACCTTGATTCTTTGTAGACAGACTAAGATCGTTTGTTTCTCCAACGCGTTATTCGATGAATCAAAACGAATGAGCAAAGTTAATTTTTATTTCTAACGATAGTAACAACATATTTTACGGTCCTTATAGGTGGATAGAAAACGTGTATTTGCAAGAAACGAGGAGACATCAATAAGTTGTTGAAAAATAAATAATTTTATCGGGAGAAAAGAATATTCGGACGAAATATTCTAGCGAAAGTTTCTGTTCGCCGATCGACGTGGAATATGCATGGGGAAATGAGGAAGGAAGTACACAACCGAAATATAAAATTTTTTACCGGACCAATTATTATTTTTCGAGATACCGATAAAAAACTTTCAGCACCATACATGGAATATTGCGTGTACAGACTTGATTGATATGTACATATATGTAGTATGTACATATAACTGGTCGGTGGTCGACCGATCACCTTATACCTTATATCGGCTTCGATGTTATAGGGTGTCCTATGTAAAAATTTTTACTCGAGGACTATACGTTCTGGTACTGGTTATAAATTACTCTAGCCTAGACTCGACTACAATCTACGCGAGTAACGGTATCGGGTACATCAGATGTGTTCGATTCGTTGATAACGAGTGATTAGATACACTGAAAGTAAAATGTAACGTAACATAGGTTACGACGAGTAATTAAGCAGCCAACCGGGGGATAAACAATTTTGATGGATCGAACAATTTCTGAAAATAAGTCGAGAAACGAGTCGAATCCTTGTTCGTTACCGGTTTACGTTACCGTGGACAGAATTCAGTATAATAATAATAGGACCAGTTTTTTTGCGAATATCTCGGAAATATCTCGGAAATATCTCGGAAACGAGACCGCTGCTGATACGTATAATAAATGGTTGTTTGAAATATCAATTGTTTGTACAACGTATCCAAAAATCATGCCAATCGGAGAGAAGATCCCTTTTCTGTGATTTCACGTGACGATGTATGTACCAAACCAAGGTATGGCGCTGAAACTTTTTTCATCGACATCTCTGAAATTAATAATTTCATACGAACCTAAAATTTTATATTTCCGATTTGTACACCCTCTGGCCCCTCTCCCTTCGAAATTTCGTGTCAATCGGTAACCGGTGCCTTTTACCGGATAGTACACCCGGGATTTGTACCCCGCCATTCAACACACCTCAAAATTTCGTGTCGATCAGCAACCAGGTGATCTTTCGGTCTTTCGGTCTTTCGGTCTTTCGGTCTTTCGGTCTTTCGGTGGTACACTCGATATTTATAAACCAATTCCAATCGCTATTATGTCGTTATAGTTATAGTGTTATACTATAGTCGGTTATAGGTTATCAGTTATCTTATCCAGTTAAACGTATAATTGTTATCGTACAACGACGAGACGCAAAAGTATATTCAATAGTGTTAATCGGAAGAAAAGGTTGATAGAACTGATTAAATTGGAGTCTGTGAATCGGCTTAATTATCAGGCATATAATCAGTCGGGATGATTAGGCACAATATATACATGTATAGTTGTATATGTATTGTGTATTGGAATGTGTATTGAAATACAGTGTTACGACGACCAAGAACGTGATCGAAGAGATCGAAAAGCTCTGGATACTTGCAAATCACATCAGTTGGTTTTAAGAGGGACCGATTTATAAATCTATTTTGCATAATTCTAACCATTAGCTCGGAATGTGAGTGAAATACGACGAGTTCAACGAGTTCAACACCTTTTTTACTCGCGTATGACATCTTTATGAATCTACCTATCTAACCATCTTATTTGCAATTTTATTTGCAAACCCAATTAGACAACTTGTGTGTTGACAATTAGAAAACTTGAGACAAAATTACATTATCGATTTACATTATTTGTTCCTTACACGACATATATATTTTATAAACTTTTCCTCTCAAACGACTCGTACTTTCTAAAGCCCTAAAATTCTATAACTATAAAGTACAATTTAATTATTATCCCGAGCTGTTTCTTCGATCTAGTGCTTTATCGACTTTTTTTCTTTTCTCCCAAGTAAAATTGAAATGGAAAAGTCGGCGTTTCATTGAACAAATAAATTTAACGTTCAAAAGAATGTAATACGGGAACTAAACATTATTGGGACAACAAGATTTTCAAAGTCTTTCGAAAACTTATACCAACGTTGTAAGCAATGTATTGAGTATTTAGGGGACTATTTTGAAACAATTATAAATAAAAAAAAAAAAAACCACGTTATCCGATGAAATATGTTTTTATACCTTTTTTTTTATTACATTATCTCCTTATCGCCTTTATGCGTGTGTGCGTGAGTGTGCGCGCGTTTGTGCGTGTGTCTGTGTTCAGTGCGTACGCACGTATGATGCTGTGATATGCAAGGAATCAGAATTTTATTGTTTCAATGCTCAAATAATAATTTCTTAAATGGAAATACAAACTGTTCTTTATTGAAAATATACACTTAGCTATTAATTATCGTACTTTGTAGTGGCTGCGATCAATATACCGTACTACAATCGCCTTAGCTTCAAGCGTTTTCCTTCTCACCCTATCTCGTTTCCAATAATTCCCTTTTATAATTGATACTCGACTTGCTCATCCATCTTCGATCATCGATCAATTTCAATAGCAGTTATACAAAGATTGTAAGTACGCAAAAATCTAATGTCTTTATACATATAATGTGATTATAATATTACCGATGGCAATGAAACAGATAAGGCAAAGTAATGTACATACGCTAAAATTTTGACGAGCAAATCGTTGGTATGTGTGAATTAATGGCTAAATAATGGCGGAATTGTGAATAGAATGGGTGAAAATGTGAATCATTTGCTAATCACACATCGGTAAATTTACGAAGAAGAAAACGTTCAGTTCTACGAGAATAGCAAATATTAAAAATATCGTGTATAACAATAGACATATGAGCCCTACTTTCTTGTTCAGTTTAAACCCGTAAAATGCTAGAACTCCGTAAAAAACGACTATGCAAATAACTATTGAAAGTACGCTGTAAGTTAGAGCTCCTGAATCGATCTCCACGTCTCTTCCTGTCATTAGACATTTTATTGTCCACGGCAAACCCAAGCAGAGTAAAATGTCGAGAATATTTGCTCCCAATGTATTGCTCATTGCCATGTTTCCATCCCCTGTGTGTACACAAAGCATTTGTGAAAGAAGAAGAAAGATGAAAAGAAAAAAAAAAGAAAAAGTGATTTTACCCTGTTTGGCTAAAATGATAATGGAGGCGACTTCCGGCATATTTCCACCAGCAGCTAGAAACGTAAGACCCATGATGGAATCCGGAATCCCTACGGTGTCACCAATAACCGTCATCATCCATGAAATGAAATAAGAAGTTATCGCGATCCAAACCACGCTCATAATAAACGTTAACGGATACCAATGTTTCCAGTGTTTGACTCTGATATCTGGTATCGTCGCAAACAGCATAAATTTCAATGGCCAAACGAACATAAACCAAAATTTTATAATCATATTTCTCTCCCTTGGCCATGCGAATAAATATTCTGAAAATATCGGAAAACGATGTACATAGTTGCTTTCTGTTCTACATCATTTTCATCGTACGTATTTGATAAATGATACAACATAGATAACTATAGACGTAAGTACGAGTACTATAGCATACGTACCAGACATTGATTGTTCCACTGATTCATCCGAGTTTTCAATATTCCCAGTATTATCTGTTACGTTCTGTTGTTGCCTTTCCAAATCATGAACATTTAAACTTTCCTTACGATCCATATCAGTATCATTGTCCTGAGGGCGCGGTTTATACGAGCTTTCAGGGGATGAGTTCTCATCGACGTTAGACACTATAATCAATCACAAGTAGTTGGGTTGCTCTTTACATAACTTGCCGTTTCACTTCTTGTTCTATCTTGGCTTCTGGTATTTTGTTAAAACGGAAGAAATGAACGAAACCAGTTGAAAAAAAAATGGCATTTATGCCGTAACGGTACTTACGCTTTGTCGTAGACTCGGAATTAAAACGAACGATTTTAGCGCAACATAGCATAATACTTTTGCCGCAAAACAGCAAGAATAGGTAAGAACAGAGCAATACTAACATGATCGTAGCTTCGTACCATCGAATCCGACGATCCCACATTATTATTACTAACGTAACGACGGATATAACGTACATTGTACAATCTCGTAGCAATATTTTCCATTCTAATGGTATCGCCTGTATCAAGAAGAATGAAAAACCGATTAAAAATAACAAGAACAAATCTTTTTCCAGCTTTCAATTATTAACCCGTTAATCGGATCATTTTCTGATCAGAAACTCCTTTTAAACAGAAACTAATGGATTAATAAAACTGAATTAGTATGGTTAATTATAAAGAAAAGAAAAGAAAAGAAAGAAAGAAAAAAAAAATTAACGAATCCTGTAGTTCCAAAATATTGGTAATCCGTATAATTAATTAACTCGTTTTTCCCAACTAACAGTTATGTATGTATGTATGTATGTATGTATGTATGTATGTATACGCGGGTAGTACAAAGTAACGATAATGATAATGATAATGATAATGATAATGATAATGATAATGATAATGATAATGATAATAATAAGAATAAGAATAACGGTGGTAAAAAGAAAATAAATAAATATTCATGAAAGAAGTAATCGCGCAATGTAATGCTAACAAGATGAATGGAAAGTATTCGTGTAACAAGTAGAATAAATAAGACAGATATTCGATACCATCGATTCGAATACCTATAATTAAATGAGATGTTTATCGTCCTTTATCTGAAACTATGAATCGCAACTAAAAGATTAAAACGAGTGAAATAATCGATTTATCGGTATCTGGTAACAACAGGCTTTTCTATCTAAAAATACGCATACCTTCTATTATCTGTTAACTTGCCGATCGATGCGAACACCGTAACACGGACGGTGAAGAGTATTTCATTTTTACTTATCGTTTATTTTCGTAATCGTATAACGAGCATTTTCAAGTACACGAATACAATGTATTCAAAATGTAGCGCAATACGCAATACGCAATACGCGATACGCGATACGCGATACGCGATACACTTACGTGAAGAGCAATCAAGGCTCCGCAAGCCGGCGTAGCAAACGTATCGAATACGGCGCTACCGACGACGGTACCGGCACCAAGATCCGACTCTGTTAGAAACGTTCCGATCACATTTACAAACATTTCAGGAAAAGAACTGGCCGTTGCGAGAAATGTTGCTCCAGCAATATCTGTGCTTATATTCATTTTAACACATATGCGATCGACAGACGGTAACAAATAATCATTGCAAACTAATGCCGTCAATAGGAAACAGTAAAATCCGAGGAATGCGTGCAACGCAACGGCTCCGTGTCGACGTTGTTCATAGGTGAATAGATCGTTTGGAAAATCATTTATAGAACGATCTGTGCATTCTTCGTTTCCTTCTTTGTTCATTTCTTCGATCATAATATAACTTTTACCATTATTTTTTAACGTTTCCTCGACCACCTTGTTCGTTGCCAATCGTTGTTCCAGTTGATTTATTTTGTATAAATCGTCAACATCGCCAACATTGGCCCAATTAGTCGGGAACGATTCTACAAATGAAATATTTCCTTCATCTTGTCAGGGTAAAAATATTTAAGTAAGAAATAAATAATGAGACAGAGGAACGCGTCGAAAATCCTAAATCAAAAGTTGTCACGCGCATGACTATCCGAATATTCTGACGCGCCAACTGGTGTATCATAGGGATCCATGATTTCATAAAATCAATGACTTATTTGTTTTAGAAAATCATTTGTAAAAAAGAAGAATGTCAAGTGTTCGACGATGTATTATCATACTGAGTTTAGACTTACCGTTACCGAAAATTGCGTAAGTTACCGGAAAACATATCAATAACACAACAATATATCCGCAACTTTTGGAGAACCGTATGTTCATTTCGCATGTATTTCTGTATTCCTCGAGGAAAGATCACGATCTTTTAAAAATCGAATTTCGATCCGAGTTCTTTACCGAAATACGTTAAACTACTTCTTAAGTAGCACTTTGCGCATTTATGGTACATTCGACTGATTACGCTCCCTTCCTAACGGCCATCCGTACGCTATTATCATCTATTTGACCATCGTCGACGTTGTCGTCGGTGTTGATAACAATAACGAAATCTGATTTTAAAACTGCTTCGCGAGCAACTGTCATTTTAATATTGGTTTTTATACTCAAATCGTTCGTCTAGATTGTTTGTTCTTACGTTCATTCGTGTCTCGAGTGCATAATGAACCTTATGATTTTACAAAGAATTTCAAGTGGAAATGACAAGCAAACCATTATATAAAAAAGAAAAAAAAAAAAGAAAATATACTCGACTACATATGGAACGTTCGTATTTTTTATTTATTTTATACTCGTCGACATTTTTTTTTTTTTTTTTTTTTTTTTTTTTTTTTTT
>SMSQ01019955.1:59075-70769 GCA_019453375.1 Ctenoplectra terminalis | reverse complement strand
TTTTTTTTTTTTTTTTTTTTTTTTTTTTTTTTTTTTTTTTTGTAACACGTACATTAAAATTCAGGATATCGTTTGTGTTATTTAATTATAAACTGCCCTTACGTATGACATAATTCTTAATGATTAAAAATAATAATAATAATAATAATAATAATTGTGTGAAGTTGATAAAAAAAGTATACTTAAAGAAATGTACGTAGAACGCGATATACGCTATACGCAACTGTAGTTGTACGTATATAAAGGATCGTTTGTATGGATACAATACACGACATACATCCATACATACATCCATCCATCCATCCATGCATGCATGCATGCATACATACATACATACACGCGCGCACAAAATCGAACGTGAACAGCCAAGTGTACACGAGCATTAAGTATTCCTTCGAAATTTCATTCGTAGGTATAAAACTGTATCCTGAAATTGAGCGAAATCAAGAAACCAAATTAATTTCCGTAATGGCTGTAAACTTTATATATCAAAATTTCATCGTAACAGGACAAATAATGACATGTTCTGTTTGAAGATTCACGATACCTTGGGTAATGTGTTTGCGTTCATTTGCTACTTCGCTACGTCTTTTTTTAAAGACTTTTCTTTACCATATATAGCATCTAGAAATAGTCCTGAAAACACAACGAACGTGCCCAACCACTGTCTGAATAACAAGCTATTACCAAAAATAACTATCGAACCTAGGACTGTAAAGAATTTTCTAGTCGTAGTTATGATGGAACATGGCAATGGACCAAATTCGGCAACCGTGAGAAATATAAAATATTGCCCGAATGCGCCTGCTATAGAAAACGTAGCTATGTGCCATATAACGGAAGGATATGTTTGTAAGAACTTGATGAATTCAAAAAACTCTCCGGAGACTAAGATGACAATGCCACTGATGATCATAGACCAGGCATTCATATTCAACATCATATGCCCCGACTTGGAATTGTGTTCTGCTCTCATTCTTTCTTGTACCGCACCGGTTAAACCATCCATTATTAATGACAATAATAACAATAATTCTCCAAACACTGATTGTTCCTCCGATTGTTTCTTCGATGGATTCACATCTTTGTACATAAATAAAACAATACCAATGACAACTAAGAAGACAAACAGGTATTTCCTAACCGGATAAACCTGCAAGGCAATGAATTAAATTGTTACAAACTATGTTTTGTCGAAACTTGTAACGAATCAAATTTATATAGATATAAATAATGTTTCTATCGACACGAATAAATTTTAAATGTTAAGCAATCGATAGAGTTAGATAGAAGAACGAAGAAAATGTCGTGCATAGAAATTTTACTCGTACGAAATGAAAAGAATATAAGAACGGTATAAGAACAATAAGAACAATAAGAACAATGGCCAATGAAGGAAAAGTAAATAAAAAACAAAGTACCTTGTTTCCCAACAGAACACCGAGTATCATGACAGGAATCGGTTTACCAGCTTTTCCGATTACCTGTGTCGGATAACTAACAAATTGCAATGCCATATTACTGCATACCATAGCGAGTAAATAAGTGAGGGCAGAGAGCGCATAATAAGTTTTCGAAGTGGTATCCTCACCCTGTTTCATGATCGTCAATAAACTAGTTTTAGCAAATAAATAATTAATTAAACATTGAAAAAAAACTAAAGAAAACATATAAGTAAATTTTTCACAGTTTTTTTCATTTCCATATTGTCCTCGAGTGATCTTCTCTTGGAGCATGCCAAAATAAAAATAACATACAAAAATGCCGAGAACACAAAACAACAATTTGAAACGTTTAGAGGAAAGCATTGTAACTATATGTGCGTCGATACGTTAGACTGGCCACGAGTTTTGTATTATTCTGTTATTCTGTTATTCCGTTGTCGTTCGGTCATGAACCGATATCACGATGAACGAAGAAATGTTTTATATATTTCATGTAAATTCGACCTGAACGTGCCAGTACGTGGCATTTGACGATAGGTTATGTTCCACGTAAACCACACATGCTCGTATCGAACGTCACGCCAATAAACGAACAGTGGACATATCGGTAAAGAAATTCTTAGTTACTCTATAACAACTCTAGATTGGTCTGTGATATAAGTAATTAAATATTAGATTATGATGAATGGGAAATGTAAGTGCAGATTTAATTTGTATCAATTTGACATAAAATTGATTTCTTTCTCAAACATGTTCGATGAAAGGATTATAGTAAAATAAAATTAGGCATTTAATTTCCGGCATTCTATACAATCGGTTCGAGAATGGTGTAAGTCTACGAAGAGAATGTGTATTTCAATTAATCGTATTAATGGAAGAGAAAAAATAAACCGTAGCTAGGGATTTTTCATTTTCTGATTGGAGCGCCTCTAACGGTGAATATAGACTTAAAATTATTCACCTCTTCGCTATGCCTCTAATACTAATTTCTTCGAAGACATAGTGTCGTTTATCGCGGATAATGACAAGTTTTACCATTGGTTGTAGCATTCGTTGGAGCTTGGAATTAAAAAGCATATGTGATTCTTGGGATCACTGTTCACCAGTTTCAATCAGTTTATCGATTTTGTATACAGCAATTCCCTGATTCTTGAAATGAAAGATTCATTGATACGGATAATTCTGAAACCGAAATCAACGGTGCTGCTCGTTTACGCAATCATTATCGTTACGTTATGTTCAGTAGCGGGAAATTTTGTAACCCATGATGCGAATCAACAACATTTTCACTGCGGTGATCGAACTTTAAGCAGAAAAACAACCATAAAGAATTACCATATGAAAGAAACACATAATTACTGTTTGGCAAACAGCGTGTTTCACGTTTACGGAAAGACTTTCAGTTCCGTTAAATCCACAAATCGTTTGAAAAAGATGGTTAAACTAGAAGCGGGTACCTTCGCCATCGGTACAAATAATCCAGTTTTCGAGGCTGACGGTGAAGGACCGAAACAACAAATATATCTAGATAGTTTTTATATAGACGAGACGGAAGTGAGTAATGAGAATTTTGCGAGATTTATCGACGCGACCGGTCATCGAACGGAAGCTGAAATATTCGGAGATTCGTTCGTATTTGAGGGTCTGTTGGAGCAAGAGGTTCGAGTAAATGTAACGCGCGTTGTTGCTCGAGCTCCTTGGTGGTTACAAGTGAAAAATGCGAGTTGGCAGCATCCGGAAGGTCTTAACTCCGATGTAAAGCGTATGTTTATAATTTTTTTTTTTTTTTTTCTTTTTTCCTTCTTTTTTCCTTCTTTTTTCCTTCTTTTTTCCTTCTTTTTTCCTTCTTTTTCGCCGATAGTTGAAAGCTTTTTATTGAAAATATGTAGCAACAAGTAAAATGGAATAATTTAGATAGAATGGATCACCCTGTTATCCATGTATCGTGGAACGATGCTGTCGCCTATTGCGAATGGTTAGGAAAAAGATTACCTACCGAAGCTGAATGGGAAGTTGCGTGTCGCGGAGGACTTTCGGACAGATTGTATCCATGGGGAAATAAATTGATTCCAAATGGTCGATACAGGTAAATAAAATTATATAAAATTATATAAAATATTTGTATTTCATAAATAATATAATAATGGTTTCTAGAGCAAATACGTGGCAAGGTGATTTCCCAAATAATAATACCAAAGAAGACGGATACGAAAGTACGTCACCTGTTACAGAATTCCCGCCGAATAAATATGGATTACGCAATATGATAGGAAACGTTTGGGAATGGACATCCGATTGGTGGACGGTTGAGGTTGGGAAACGAGGCGGGTCAATCAATCCTGTATTTATTACTTATTTATGTTTGTCACTTGTTCTTTTACAACAGTGTTTCTTTACGCGATGGGAAATATGTTTTCAGGCTGGCCCATCTCGTGGCATGGACAAAGTAAAAAAAGGTGGTTCTTATCTTTGCCATGAGAGCTATTGTTTTAGATATAGATGCGCCGCACGAAGTCAAAATACTCCCGATACGTCAGCTGGAAATCTTGGTTTTAGGTGTGCATTGTCGGCTTAATTTTAATCGGAGAAAAAAAAGAGAAATAAATTAATTCTTTTCCTAAATAAATGATATTTAATTACCATATATATGTATATGTTGCATTGATTTTTTCTTTTTTTCTTTTCTTTTCTTTTCTTTTCTTTTCTTTTCTTCTTGGCACAATCAGATTATTTACCTTTAATAGAAAAGAAAGTGAAACGATCATTTTCATTTTATATAGAAACTAGATAAATCGTTCGTAACGATTGTGTTCCTTTCGATACGGGAATGCTTTCTACATTTTCTATGCCGAGTAACGTAGTAGTGTCCTTTAGAAGATACATTTACAATAAACATTTATCGTTGTTGAGATAAAGATAAAAGTTCTGGTACAACGCGACTATTTAACGTAGCGCTGGACATCAATTTGTTAATAAGTAATTTTTTGTTAATATTTAATAAACATTTGAAACGGTGTATTGAAAAATAAGATTAGATTATTGTATAACGGTAACTTATGTTTATACCATACTTGTGAGTTTTTTCATTAATTATAGATAACCAATTGTTGAGATTAATCGAATATTTAGTACGATTCAAATCATAAATCATAAATCATAAATCATAAATCATAAATCATGTTATCCTATTTAGCAATGAAATCGTAAATAATGAAATTTTAGAAAAACACAAATGTCTTTTAATGTACGTTGAACGATGAGAAGTTGGAGGGAGCGCTTGTTAAAAATTGTAGACCTCTGTCGGTGCCAATGCAAATTATCGATGAATCCAGGCATCGTGTCAGGGGCGTGACAAAATAATCTTTGTAAGTAAACCTTTATCGTTGTTGGTGGGATAAAGCAAAAAAAAAAAGAAAAACAGTTAATTCGAAGTATTATTGAAAGTAAATAAACAGTTGTGGAGGAAAATAAAGAAAGAGGACACGTACGAGGAAGAAGATATATTAAAAGACTGTTTAATTAGATAAGCTAAAGTGAAAAGGAATTAACAAGAAACAAGAAGGAAAGAAAAGGAAATTTAAAGAAATTTACAAGCTATAAAATGAATTACGGAAAGAAATCTCCAAGCATGGGAACACCCTCGGTATATTCTCACGTTACTACGCGTAGCAGCGCAAATCTAAAATCTTCTCGTTCGATGCGTAGCGTGAAAACACCTTGGTATCAAAAACCAATTCTGACACATGCCTATCTACTAGACATTCAAAGAGGCGCTATGCTTACAGCAGTGTTTTCAATGGTATGTATAACATTTAATAACGATACGCTGTATCTGTATAAAAATAAATTTTTTTTCTTTGTTTTTTTCGTTTTCTAGTGCATAGGCATTTTTACCATTTGTACCTCGATATTTGACCTTTATTGTCTTTCTCAAGCTGCGCCAGGTTCAACCCATTATGGCTATTACATAATATCGTACGAATTCGTTTACGTGGGTAATCGACACGGTGAGAATAATATAATCTGTTGAAAAAAATGTGATAAAGTTTATAAATTTGATGGAACGAAAGAAACAGGAAGATTGAGAAAAATATTTTCGTACGATATTTTAACTAAATATATTATTTCAGTTCGTAACGCTCTTGTCGTATTTGCTTTATTCTCTATGCTCGGTGGAGTAGCAGTGTTTGCAACGTCGCTCGTGTTAATAACAGCTTTACGAAAAGAATACGAAAGGAAGATGGTTCCATGGCTCTACAGTTTCGCCGCTTTTACTGTTTTCAGATTGTTTGCTTTTATATTCTCTAGTACGGTAAACGACATGATATTTGGTTATAACGTTGCGATGTGCATCTTATGGATGGCATTCGTTTGTTTTTCCATTTACGGATGGTTAATCGTCTATTCTCTGTACGTGGAATTATGCGATCTTACGAGATTAGAAGATTTGGCTCACTTAAGAGTAAGTTTCCATGTTTAATAATTTAAACAAAATCTTTTCATTTACCTATGTTTTTTTAGCCTCACGTTTTTCTCACTGTTTACCAATAATCAACGGATTTTATTTTAGATCGGTACGATGCAATCATTGAATGCATCTACTACTCACTCTATCGCTGGTTCTCGTCCAACAACACCTCATAGCGCGGTATCGACAATGCCTGCGAATTAAACGTGAAAAACGTTGAACGATTCTCGAGTTTTGTCATGATGTAATCGATACGAATAGCGCGAAACATCGGCCGAGTGAACACGTTACGTTAAAATGGAAAGAATATAAGAGAGTTCGACGTATACGTGTATGATGTTATGTAGTTGTCCGAACGCGATGCACGATGTGCGATGCGCAACGCGCAATCAGCAATGTATATACATATATTAAGTTGATCCGTCAACCAATCACCCTTTCGTCCGTTTTTTAAGATTTTTAAGATTTTTAAGATTTTTAAGATTTTTAAGATTCCGTCCAAAACTATACTAAATAAGGAACTATTAAACGCTTAATTTTGCATGTAGCTTACACGATTTTTATACTTACATAAATGTAATATGAAAATAATTATAAAGAGCAAAAAATTGTATTATATTAATAATAATGTTTATTATAATTATCTTTTTTTAAGTAATAAAATTTGAAGAAACCTAGACGTACTGGTTATCGTATCGTTGCTTTTGCTTCATCGATTACTTTCGGAGCTCGCTAGTTTGATTTTTAATCTTTTTTAATTGTTTTCAAATATTAATTACGTTGCAATGGTATTTGAAAAATGAAATACATATGTATCGTAAGTTTCTATTTGCATAAGTATACAAAGGAACGAACATTTTTCTCCAATTTTATCGAATAATTGTTTGGAGGTGAAATTAAAACTCCATTATAATCTGTTGTCACCGGGCAATCGTGTCGATTCAGTTTCGATTCGTGTACGTACCACCGTATGGAAGAGGGCGTATGCAAAATAAATGGTTCTTCCAAGAAGGTTTAAGAGGAATATACCGATCGCTATGATTATCTTTGAAAGTATTCCGAATGTACCTGTCAGTATATACATAGCAATTGCAAGGCACATTTTTTACAAAACCATTAACTCGTATTATTCGAATATGTAATATCTTGAATGATCAATGCGTTCCTTTGTTACCCTTTAATCATCGTATGCTGTGTATTTTTTCTTCTTTTCTCCAACTATGTTTATCGATTATAGCATTTCAGTCCATCTTTCCGACGAACAAAAGAAAAACGATAAGAGTGATTCGTTTCGATACGATCATTGTACGTATGCTATATAAAAAGTTAATAAAAATTATGAACAAACTGTCAAATATATACATTTTTCTTTTATTCCTTTGTTTTGTCAACATACGAAGAAAATGAAAGAGAGGGTAAAGAAAAGAAAAGAAAAGAAAAGAAAAGAAAAGAAAAGAAAAGAAAAGAAAAAAAAGAGTGAACAGCATTTGACATAAAAAAGTAATTGGTAATGTTGAAAGGATATTGTTTTCAAAGGATGTGCAATGTAGTAGAATTGTGCAACTGTAAAATGGAATGTATAAGGTTGAACGTTTAAGTAGCGAGAGTAGCGTTAATAGCAATTAACAGTGTATAGGTTGTGCGATAAGAAAGCCAAATGATAAAGAAGAAGGTGGTATATTTGAAAAAATCGTGTAGAATGGTGAATCTGTAAAGATAAAAATCATAACTTGTTAAAGAATGAAAATATTTTTGTTTTTTAACAATTTACCTGGCCATTCGTAGTTTTGCCCGATGTATTGTGCTTGGATCGTCTTTAAAAATGTACACTCTTAATCCACGTACGCATTTGTACATGAAGTCGTTCCAGTCAAATTTCTTCATCGAAAACATAAATAACGCTTGATCTTGCTTGGAAAGATTATCCCAAAGATATTTGGTATTACTATAGGAAAAGTTCCAATCTCGCGTACCGAAATAGCTTGTCACCGCGCAAAATTTATGTAACCTTTTGTAGATTTTTAGTATTCTGTCGGAAAAATAGTTCGTTTTAATTAATCGTTGGTTAATCGTTAATGAATAACTTCAAAATAGAATGGGCGATGATCACCTGGGTTTTTTGCCAACGAGAATCAGCGCGGCATCGACGAGCGTAGCGGGTAATAAGTGAAGAAGCATGATCAAAATGAAATACATGTACGGACTTTTAGCAGCGGTAAAGGTGTAGCACCATACGCTACGCACGCTTGGAACTTGCTTTCCGTATTTCACAGCAAGATTCATATATTGTTCCCAGGTAATGTTGGTGTTCCAAGAAGAATGGTAATTATAGATAGGAGGATCATTCGTATCGATTCTACAAACATAATTTTGTTTGATTTTCAGCTTTCAGCTATTCTGTAATCCTAAGAAGAAGTGAAAAAGGGGGAGAAGGAAGACGAAACGAAATTATTGAAAATTATTGAAAATTATTGAAAATTTATGAAAATTTATGAAAATTTATGAAAATTTATGAAAAATTATGGAAAATTATGGAAAACTATGGAAAATCAGTGAAAAATTTATCGAGTTGTTGTTAATTACCTGAAACGTCTGGTCGCAACGGCCCAAGCAACAGCGATAAGAGCGTTAACAGTGTAATCAGCTGGAATTAATTCAGCGTTACAATTTTTATTCATATTTATAGTTCTTAAGAGGCCAATACCGGCCGCTGCAAGTGCTCCTGTAGGTCCGTATACGTTATCTATCCAACCCTCCATTGGTTCCTTGTACGTCGAGATCACTACTCGTATTGCCAATTACTTAACGAATTATTTTACGAATTTATACTACGAATGTGTACGCACAAGGTGAAATTAAATGAAATGAATCGGATTACCTATAGCCGGCCGAAATATTCCGACAGGCAATTTCTTGCGATACCGTCGTACTAATTCTTCAGCGATACATTTCGTGTAAACGTAAGTGTTGGGAAAAGATCCGAGTAACGTTTTTTCGAGAGCATTCAATTCTTGTTCGGTCAAATTTTGCGCAAGCCCCATTGCGTCTTCCGCTGTTGAAAAAAAATTAATACCAATACCAATACCAATATTTTTTTATTTAACTTTATACTATCTTGCTACGATTTACTTACCGGATAGAGGTGCTGGATAAAATTGTTCATCGATTATTTTGCGATTGCAATTACTATACGCAGTTGAGACGTGTATAACAACCTGAAAATAAGTTGAAAAGGTAAATGATGATTGGTGGTAGTGAAGGTAACATAACGAACGAAAAAATTACCACCTAAGCGATTAATTTACCCGTAAGTTTGGCATACATTTACAAAGCTCCATCAACTCTTTGGTTCCTCTGATGTTCACCATAATCGCTTTCTTTAATTTTTCATCGAATCGGACAGTGGCGGCTACATGAAATACTATCGAAACTTTCCGAGACAACAAATTTGCATCGATCGCTGCCAATCCTAGGCCAGGTAACGAGCAATCGCCCGATATTGCGCGAACTTTCTCACGAAAGTTTGGTATCTCTCTTTCAAGACGATCAAACATCTTTTCCCAAGGAAATGACCAACAATTGGATTAATCGAAGAGAGATCCGAAGTAACATTTTCCAATAAGGAGGATAGGATACATAGTATAATATATAACAAACATGATTAAAGTAACGTAGCAGCCGATCCGAATCTATCGATGCGTTAAATGTCCGATATCGATTTTCAATCAATTTTCATACTTACAGGTTCTCCAAATATTTGTTCGAGCCGTTGATGCGGAAATTCGTTCTTTTTTGGCCGCGTTAACGCGTAAACGCATTTAACGTCCGTACACGTTCGAAGTAATTTTTCGATCAACAATTTTCCCAAAAATCCTGTACCTCCTACAAGCATATAATTCTCTGATCTATATCGAAAGAGAGGAAAAAACAAAGAGAGGAAGAGAAAATAAAATAAAGAAAAGATAAGGAACAAGATCGTTGGAATACCTGTCACCAATACGCTTTGTCCGGCATAAAATTCTTGCATCAAAGATACGCGTTTGATCATTTTTCGGGTTTAATCGTTGATCTTCGTGCTGTGTTTGATTTCTTCCTTGCGTAGTATCTATCGACGATAGACGTAGAGATGCGTGAACTCTCAAAAGATAAGACGTACGGAATAATGCACGCAATACTAAACGTAACGTTCTTTGAAATTTTTTTGTACAGCCTTCGGAGCGACTATTCAAAAGACGCATTCAAGTATGAAGAGGAAATAGAGATATACGGTACAATTTTATTTGACAAGGAAATGTTTCAAACGTAAATGGGTGGGGATAGTGGTACAGTCTGAGAAATGTTGCATCTAAGTAGTGATACTTTGANTTTTTTTTTTTTTTTTTTTTTTTTTTTTTTTTTTTTTTTTTCGTAGAGAGAAGTGATTAAACACGACGTCAATTGACCTGAGACGTCTAAATGATGATTGACTAGCTAACGCACGACATAAGAGTAAGTAAATTGTGTCCATTTGATTTGATTTGTTAAAAAAAAGTATACTTTATTACGAATGAAAGCGTAAAGTACAATAACAAGTTTTATACACGTATAAAACATGGTTGAAAATAAGCGCTGTTTGCGCAAGTAAAAAAACGTTCTATAAGAACATTCGCGAAAGAATGAAAGAAAGAAAGAAAGAGAAATAATAGGAAAACCATCGTATTTTGTGGTTGCTGTTGTTCTTATTCTTTTTCTTTTTCTTCTTCTTCTTCTTCTTCTTCTTCTTCTTCTTCTCCTTAGAAATTACTCGAATATTATTTATATACATATAACAAATTGAAAATACGTAGTAATTTTGCAAGCAAACGAGTGCCGAGTAAAAACGATTACGAGACGCTTAAATAATACGACTGATATTTTGATTCCTTTTTCTATTTTTCCATTTTTCCATTTTTTCATTTTTTCATTTTTTCACGTTTCCATGTATTTTCCTCCTTCCCTTCTTTCACTTCCATTCTCCCGAACTGTTCAGAAGGTCAGACAGGTAGCCTCACTTTCGATCACAAACGCAAACACCGATGAACTCGTTGACAGTTGAGGAGCGGCATTTGATTCGGAGCCAAGTCCCGACGAAAGCATATATCTGACGTAATACATACATGTACGCGTACTATGCTACTGCGCACTGTACACGCAAAACGCATTTACTACACAAATCGACGCGTGTAACTTTGGAAGAGAAGAGTCACGGTTAACCAGCATATTCGCAACAGACCATAAGCGAGAATTACCTTTAGCGCCTGATGAATCCAATATAGTCTGGGAAAAAAACATTCAATACTGAACACTGTATACATTTGATTCTGACATGAAGAAGAAGAAAGATTAAACTGCTTAACTTTACTTACCTTTGCCATTTAATGCGCGCTTGTGGAAGAGTGTTTAATGGATCTTTTATCAAATAGATGCGAATCCCTCGCATATACGTTCGAAAATAATGATCCCAATCAATTTCGGTGATGTCGCAAGCAAAATTTTCCCGATCCTCCTTTGACAACTTGTTTAATAACGTTTTATGATTATCGTTTGAAAAGTTCCATTCCTTCGTAGTAAAGTAGTTGAGTACATCCATAAATTTGTGTATCTTTTTATACATTTTTAACATCCTTTGCGAAAAAAAAATTGTATTTAAAGATGAGAACCATGTATTATGAAAAGAAAAAAAGAAGATATGGAATGGATAGGAATTGAGAGGGAGAGGGAGGGAGGGAGGGAGGGAGGGAGGGAGAGAGAGAGAGAGAGAGA
>SMSQ01019955.1:42739-58113 GCA_019453375.1 Ctenoplectra terminalis | reverse complement strand
GAGAGAGAGAGAGAGAGAGAAAGTCAAAGGAGCATGTGAAAAAAGGTAATGGAAAAAACATAGAGAGAGAGAGAGAGAAATTACCTTGGTTGTTTTCCTAAACAGAGCGTGACAGTGTCGATCAAAAGTGCTGGCAATAAATGTAAGAGATAGACGCAGAAAAAATGAATTATCTTATATTTGTTATTTCGAAAGCTATAATACCATATAGCTTTGCCAGTGGGAAATTCGATCCCGTATTTTTCGGATAAAACTTTCAGTTGATCGTACGTTATAGGGTTGTCTTTGGAAACATAATTGTAAATCGGTACTTCACTGCAATTTCCTTCTTTGATAGTTACAGACCTGTAAGTGTGCGGAAAAGCGAATAAGATGTTGACAGGTGAAAAAAGTAAGGAAGGAATAACGGAAGAAAGGTCGGTTAGGTGAAAAAGTTGAACCATCTCGCATCTTACTTTCGACGACTTGCTATGTCCCAAGCACAGGCTATCAGAGCATTTACTGTTAAATCTGCAGGAACGACGTTAGCCAGTAAGGATCCATCGCAATGAATCGATCGCAAGATTCCAGTACCTGCCCCAGCCGCAACACCGGTTGGTCCGTACAAATTATCGATCCATCCTCGCAATGGTTCTCGATACGTTGATATTACTAAAAATTTCGTACACTTGATGAATGTCGTACTTAATAATTACCATTTCTCCCTCTCTCTTTCTTCCTCCCACTCCCCTCGCCCTTATTTAACCATCATTTTCTATTTTCTCTTCTTCTCCCCTTTCTCATTTATATGTATATTGGAGAAACGAACGAATGAGAGGGGAAAAAATGGGAACGGAAATGAAATTGAAAATAGAAGATATTAAGAAGAGATTAATAAGAGATTAATAAGAAATTAATAAGAAATTAATAAGAAATTAATAAGAAATTAATAAGAAATTAATAAGAAATTAAGAAGAAATTAAGAAGAAAATAATCGGGATGAAAAAGTTGCAGGTATTATGGAAAATGATGGAATTTGGATTGCCGTTAGGATGCCTGTACAAGATCACTACTAACCAATGGCGGGACGAAATATTCCAACGGGTAGATCAGCGGCCTCCTTCGCAACCACGCTTTCGGCTACTGCTTTTGTGAAGGTATACGTATTTGGCCACATACCTAACAATCTGTAACAAGAATATATGGGGTTATTGGAACGATAGTGGAGAAATGAAAAATTGGATTCGATATAAATAATTTCATCGGTTTGTATCCAGTTAAGATTTGATTTTAAGATTTATTTACCGCGGAGTAATTTCTTCGATTAATTTCTCGTCCATATATTCAACGAAGGTTACCAATTTCTCTGGTTCCATCGGTGGATCGTACACCTTTTCTTCGATGAAACTAAGCGGGCAATTGGCGTATGCGGTTGATACGTGCACGAACGACTGAAAAGTCGTTTTGTTATTGCAAAAAGCGTCGTTGGAAATATTTGTACGTGGATATGTGTAAACGTATTAGCGGACGAATACAGTTTGGTTACGAATATTTGGTAAGTTACCTTCAAACATGACATTTCTTTGCAAAGATCTATCGTATCCTTGGGACTGCGAACATTTATGGGGACGGCCAGTTTCATTTTTTCATCGAACCTCACCGTTGCCGCCACGTGAAAAACGATCGAAACATCTCGCGTTATCATTTGTCTGTCACTAAGAGACATCCCGAGACCCGGTTGACTGCAATCTCCGGCTATCGCAACGATTTGATGCCGGAATTTTGGTTGCTTTTCTTTAAGTTTGTTGAAGAGCTAAGTACGAGGCAGATCATTTATCAGATAATATGGATGGGTAGCGTTTTGTAAAGTTACGTACGAGTACGATGGATAAGAAAGATAGGAAGGGAAGAAGAAGAGGTACATGTTATACATATAATATATGTATAATAAGGCGAGTAAAAAGAAAAAGAAAAAGAAAAAGAAAAAGAAAAAGAAAAAGAAAAAGAAAAAGAAAAAGAAAAGTCGAGAGATCGTGGTCGTTCTCAATAGCTGTGTCGAGGGAAAGCGGGTGCGTGTTTCGATCGATCGGTGGTACCGGAAGCATCGCAGGATAAGTAGAGCTAGGGGAAACGGTCCAAAGGAAAAGTTACGTATCGATCTGGTTGTTGATCGGTCGGTGAAAAGGAGACGGAGAACGCTTGATCGATAGAGGGAAAAGATCGAAGGAGAGACAGAGAAGAAATGTAAAAATTCTTACCGGATCGTCGAACAGTTCCTCGATACGTTGATGCACATCCTTTCCTTTCTTTGGACGTACCAATAGATAGATGAACGAGATCCCAGGACACTCTCGAAGAAGCTTCTCTGTCAAAAGTTTTCCCACAAATCCGGTACCACCGGTGACGAAGATGCTTTGTCCGTTGTAAAAATTCTGAATTGGACTGAGATTCGGCTCTTCCAAAGTCGAATCTCGAGCATCGTTCCGAAGCAAACGTACAACCGAGCTATCGTTTGGATTGCAACCGTTTTCCGATATTGCCACTTCTTGGCCACAGGGTTCCACCAAAACTTCCACCATCGCGTAACAACTGAGGGAAAATAAAGAGAAGAAAAATAAAATAAAAACTGGTATACCGTGTTAGCTACATGCCAATTTGAAATATGCTGTTCGTTCCACTGTTCGTACTCTCGCGATAGCTAGTCACAGAGAGAAACCGTGTACACCGTCATAGAGTGAAAGTTGATCGTGAACTTGGCTGCGACATCTTTTCTTCGTATTACAAATCGAAAGACCAACGATCCACAGTTTGTGCTCGTCATTCTATTGCGAAGGATTGCTCGAAATGCTTACTCGATACTTTATACATACCGCTATACGCGCTACTTTATACATTATATCTACAATATAATGTATTTGTACATTAGAGGAGGAATGCCTGAAATTCCTTTGACTAAATTATTTGGTAATAATTTCCTCTTTGCTTTACCACCGTAATCTTTTGCCATTCTTTTTGTTCCCTGGCGAGTAAAAGGATCGGTAAATAGAAAGACCGTTCGAAGTACAATCAGGGATAAAATGAAACCGTAGTTTAGTCGTAGATTAATCGTAACCGAACGGACGCGTATGTATAACGACACGGAATTTGTTTTCTTTACTATCTCGCTATCTCGCTATCTCGCTATCTCTCTATATCTGTGTAAAGTTCGCGTCGATGCCATCAATTACTTCTAACTTTGAAGTTGTATGTCCGAGTTTATTAGTTTATTAGTTTATTAGTTTATGCTTCTGATTTCCTGAAAAAATTTCCTTTCTCCAATAAATCCCGAATCTTATCAACTATCGACCAAGTTTATGAAATGGATCGATCAGTTTTCTTTTTTGCTCTACGATCGATGCAAACGAATAAAATATAATCGGATAATAAGAAATCTCGCGAATTGCGCGTCGCCCGTCGCGCAATTTGTCATCTTTAACATCCACCTGAAACGTCCGGCTATGAAATGACCCAACGCGAAGAAACGATTAGAGACAACGTTACATCAAAAGTTCGATCCGTTGTATACCATACGAAGTAACGGTATGGATGCTGCGCGAGCACACTTTACAGCTAACGGTATCCTCTCCTTCGTTAAATATTCTGTTCGACGCGAAGAATTCCGAACAACGAAGTTTCGCTGTTGACGATAACTTTAAACGATCTGCGTCATAGTTTTACGAAATTGTCATACCATACGATGAACCGTTACACCACATCCAATGGTCACAGTAATTATCGAACTTACTCGATGGCTTTGAAATTGAGGTACCTCAAGGAACAAGCGTGTTCGAACGATTTCTTGCTGGTGTGCTCGACACGAATTTCAAGTCACGCGAGTCGGGCGAACTCCCGGTGAATGTCTGACGAAGAAAGTCGTGGACTAAAATCTGACAGCCACATAAATCCAAGTCAATATTGATTCGAAATAATTACTTTGTACGTCGATACAGATTATTATATCGATAGGCGCACACGCGCGCTTCAACCTTCTACCTTGCCCTATCTCTATCGTTCTCTTTCCTTTGATTTTTAAACGTTACCTTGTGTTTTCGTATTTCCGTTAAAACCATACGAAACTGTATTCAACCACCATGTAAAACAAAGACTATGTAACGTTAACAATTGTTTCGAAGAAAAAAGACTGACCGCTCTTTTTATCTTCGGATACTGTTCTTTTAATTTCATCCTTTAGTTTTATTTGAAACGCGCGTACCAATAACGCTTATCCCAATCGAAGCTAAATTATTCTGTGAATCTTGATTATTTCATTTTTCCGATAAAAACAATTCCAATGATTTACGACAATTTAGATCTCTGCTATCAAGTTCAAATGATGTTCGGATGATTTTTACACATTTTCACTGACCTTATCCGATATTCTATGAAATCAATGTCCACGCTACACTTATAAGATATTAGAGAAACTTAAATCGAATGATTAATAAAAACGAGCCAAACAACGAACGGATGAACGGATGAACGGATGAACGGATGAACGGATGAATGAATGAACGGACGGACGGACGGACGGATCGAACGAACGAACGGAAGAAGAAACGAACTCTAGGTGTACCTTGGAAACTTTCTCCTCACGAAATCTACCGATCCTCCTCTTATGCCACCTTGAGTCTTTTGCAAGCGATACACCTTAGAATTGTCACTCGTGCCGTCGTCGGTCTTGCTTTTCCTTTCTTCTCCTCCTACTCTGCTTCTTCCACCGCCCCTTCTCTTTACCCTTTGACTATCCTTCCCCTTCCTTGTTCGTTCAATCGGGCTCGACCCCCAGTCAACCACCTCTTTTCCGTCATGTTACTTCGTCTCCTGTATCCCGTCACCATTTTTCTCCTCCTTTCATCTTGTTTAACCTATTTCTGTTCACGAAATCGATTTTAACGTTATTAAAAACCATATTTGGAACCTCGAAGAGGAAGTTTGTTCGTAGTTTTTGCGAATCGCGGTACAAAACTCGATACAGAACCAAGAAGAAACATGAAACATGAAACATGAAACATGAAACATGAAACATGAAACATCGATGATCGATTTACGTAGGTACCTGTTATAAAATAAATCAATGAGAAGGAAGAGAAGGATAGCAGAGAGAAATTGTACATATACAAAGAATTTTAAGATTCGAAGCATTCGAGATAGTGTTCAGTGTTCGATACGAGCTTTCCGTGTCTTTCATTTTCAAATAATTTCGTGAAAATTTAATAAACTAGACTACGTTTTTCTATCATGACATATTCACGATCGATCAATTTCTGCGGGTATCGCAAACATTTTATATCCGAAAGTTATACCAACACAAATTAACAATCGATATCCTGTCAACGAGCAGAATCGAAACGTTACAAATACCTAACGGTGCAACATTCACGAGAAATATCACAAATTCGTCTTCTTCGATGGGCAACGTTTTTTTCCTTTTCTTATCACGTTATTTCTGAATTCGGTCAATTTTCTTTTTTTCTTTGAAAGGTGTTACGTTACCGGATAAAAAGTAGGAATATACAAGTATCGTGTTTACTATTAATCGTTCTTTCAGATTCGTCACAATTATACGATATGTTACTATAACCGATTGTTGTACAATTTTCGTAACAGATGATACAAAATTTTCTTTCCACGATATATTTTACATAAAATTCGCAATAAATGAATGAGAATGGTGTGCCACTGACGGACAGTGAGTCGCACTGTAATTCAATTACATTTACGATTTAATTGTAATTGTCAGCTTTCTTTCGGAATGTTACGCAACGCATATTGTGACAATGAACTTACCGAGCTATACGAGGAAAAACCTCTCATTGAAAACAACATTTCATGGGATAATAATTACGTATACTTGTCTACACATATACGTACATATACGTACATATATATATACATATAAGCCATTCTTTTCTTTTTTCTTTGCTTTTTGTACAAAAACTGTACATATATTACGGAAGTACATATGAACAAAGTAAGTCTATGTATCGGAAAGACGTGAAGACGGAAACAACTTATGTAACGAACAATGGGAAGGCGAAATTCGACGATGGATCGAAAAAAGATGTACCACCAATCATAAGATCGCGAGAATATGGTAATCGAATATGCGCTTCTCGTGTATGTGCGTTTGAAGCAAAGCTTGTTTCGCAATAGATAAACAAATTAATCTGATTAACGCGATACAGCAAATTACACATCCGGAAATCAACACGTTCCTTTAGTATATGATTCGTCATGCTAATTCGAATGTAGGTGTGAAAAAACGCGTTTGTTTGTCACGATTACCAGACTGTTCGTGTGGAACCGCGTATATACCTGCATACGTAGACAGATACCCTTTGAACGTTTCACGAACGCCACAGGCAAGCTTTTTACAACGACGTACGTCAATTGCTGGTACATTTATGGTTCATCCTGTAATTTGTATCGATAAAAAATTGCGGAACAATAATGATATTAATGTATACTGTCACGAGTCCTCGCAGTCTTTTTTTTCAATATCTGCAACATAGAAGAAAAAACGCTACGAACGCGTCATAAACACGTTAATTGCTACAATCTTTAGCATCTTTTTAAAAATTATGTATGGACGGAACATGGGGCTTTCGGTTTCAAACGATTTTTCATAGAAAACGTTCGCAAGGACACTTAAAACAAGGCACACAAACGTCCGTTATGTAAGATTATTCCTTTAGGTTTAAGATTTCAAATATATACGTCCCTCGTGATTAGTTGTTTGTGTTAGGTTCGGGTTGTGCGTGTGTAAGCTCGTACGCCAGAAATATAGGAGTGGGGTGAGAAACGCTAAAGGAGAGAGGTAGGGAGGAAGAGAGAGCGTGTCATCAAAGAAATGACACGAAAAGAGACCGTAAAGAAGAATGGAGAAGGAGAATGTGCGTGTGTATTTGTGTCTATGTAGTGTACGCGGAACAAACAAAACGTCAGCTCGAAGTCGATATTTGCCGAGTACGGACAATCGTAAGAATGCGTTTCGTAAAAAGAAAATAGCAAAAAAGAGTTTAACTTTGTAAATGACGAGAGACGTGACATTTAAAAGGTTCGTCTATGAACGTTAGTCGGCGAAAAATTATCATTTCCTTCTCTGGATATATATCTATGTAGCTGTTGTAGCCGTTAACAATATTATTGACGTTATTGCGTCGATATATAGCGCGACGATCGTAGGTAGTAGTCATCTTCGATGTTATTTGTTGGTTCTTCCACGAATGGCAAACTTCCGTTTAAAGCGTAAGAATAATCGGAGTACCAATCGCGATGAAAAATATTTTCCAATTGTTGCCTGAGATTTTCCGAAGTTTGATCGCCTATAGTTTCGAATACTGTACCTATACCTATTAAATCAATAGCAAATTTCATACATTTATTCGTTGTATTTAGTGGTTAATCGTAAAAGTAGAATAAAGAAAAAAGAAAAAAGAAAAAAGAAAAATGTAAGATAATTGCCTGCGGTATTTATAAAATAATCGCCAGACCAGTTGCTCGTTCCTACGTATGCTGCTGTATCAGTCACCATATACTTGTTGTGATTCACCCTCGAAAATGGTATTTTGTCAAAATCAGGATTGGTAGGAACGATGAATTTTCTCTGAAAAGAAGAGTCAACGTAAATGGGATGTTGTTGTGAAACGTTCGATGGAAACATTCAAGCAGTAAGTATACACATATGTATGTACATATACGCGTATAAGTGAACAAGAACTGACCACTTCGATTTGCACACCTGCGTAACTATTCGTCAACTCCATAAGCGATTTCAAAAATGGGACCTCCGATCTAGACGAATGTTTCCACGATGATATTAACAACCGTACATGTATTTTACGTTCGATGGCTGCGGTTCTCAAAGCGTCGTCTATAATAGGCCAATATCTAAATCATGTGATAAAATAAAATATAGGTATGATATCTGCACGTTTGCTCCCTTCCTCTGTACATACCAATAGTATGAATAAATAATAAAAATAAGTGGACAACGAGAGAAAATGAATCGGATCCATACCTGATTTTAGGTGTGTATATGGTCAAAGGAAAATAGTCCATTACCGCAACGTAAATAAATTTCTCTGCTTTTTCGATACAATAAAGAATAGCATCGATGTCGTTGGTTCTACCCTTTGGCGAAAATGGAGGAGGTGAGCTCTAAAATAGAACGTATAGAAATGCTATCGTTTTTTTTATTCTTTCTTTCTGTCTAGACATAATATTTTACCGTTCGTTCAGAATCCGTTCAATTTCAAATTTCTCTACATAGACTGAAATGCTGTTTCCTACAAAAATATTACACTTACCGCGATAAACATTTTATATTTATTACCCATAAATGTAAAATTCATTGGATTCTTTAAATTGATTTTTGTGCTAAAAGAGTCCGGCCAGATGGTTGGTATTTTACCGTTTTCGGCCACTGTCCAGTATACCTACGAAACGTTAAGCGAACATTTGGATATACGTTGTATATTGTACGCTTTGAGATTGATTCGCGCTCGCGCGTACGTGCAAGTGGATGAAAGGGGACCGACTTACGTCGAAAATCTTTGCGTAATCGTTTGCCAGACAACTGCAATTTAAAGCGACTAATCCAAATTCTTTTACTTGCGAGAGTGACCGCCAGTCCATGTTCGCAGAACCAATGTATACGTGAGCTCTGTCGACAAGCCATAGTTTCGTGTGAAGTACTCCTCCTCCAAGCAATCCCGCGAAGTTTAAACTTTTAACCTACCCAAATTTTAATCAACGTTCTTTTAAATCAATCATTCTTATCGATTGAATTATTTAAGTAGATATTTTCAAACATTCAAAATCTCGATGCGTGTATGTTTTCCCTTTTCCTACTTTTTAAACCACGTTACCTTAGCGTTTGCCTTTTTCGTTAAGATTTCTGTATCGATGTTCGGGCTAATTTGCGATGGTATATTTTGCGTTATTTTTAATAGAATATTTCTATCTCTACCTGCTTGGAGAAGTAAACGAAAAATCTCTTCGCCCTGAAACAAACGAATTGGAAACATTACTGTTTCAACTTTTTGTTATACAATATTAATTTCTTAATTACCTGTTTCGCGGTATCATCCGGATATACATCTTCTCTTCTCATAGTCCAGTAAAACGATGCTATTTCTATTTTCTCTTGTGCCAATGAGATTAATTTGATCCAGGAGTCATAAGTGGTGTCGAGAAGAACACTATTGTTGATATAATTCATGCCGATCGGTAGAGTTTCCACGAAAGATAAATTGCAGCCGTTCATGCAACTCGAATCGAAACCGACATTCGTATTATTCAACGCGTATTTATCTGCTGCATGATCCAGCAACGGCAATAAAACAACAAGCACTATCAAAATCAATATAACCGTGATTGGAATACAGCTTGGTCTACACCATCCTTGTGCACCTCCCCATCTGTTCACAGCATCGCAACACATATAATTTAAATTACTAATTATTAATTAGTTTTTAACGTTTCATTTTACGAAACAAATCAATTGAATTGAATTGAATTGAATTGAATTGAATTGAATTGAATTGAAATGAAATGAAATTCGTAAATAAACACTAACTTTCCGTTCATCATTGGATCATCGGCATCACTTCTGAGCATGAAACCGGAATGATCCCATAATTCGAAATCATCGTCGGTGGCGGTGTTATTACCATTTACTCCTCCGCCAGTAATACCACCACTGTTACCGCCACCATGATTGATACATTTTGACGGATTCAATTCTAATCCTGAATTCTCAGAAACTGTCTATGGCAAGTGAAATCAATTTTTGTTTAACATACAATATAAAAGTATTGGAACAGAAACGAAAAACGAATTCTTACGTAGTTGTACATACGGATAATTTGTGCTTAACAAGAGGTGTTCTACTCTTACGATGTGGCAATAGAACGACTACATCCTGATCTTTGCTTCGCTCTTTCATGTACTTCGTATAGGATTTTACGGTTGAAGTTGCTCCTTTGTTTGTGGAACAAGTCGCATGACTTATCGAATCATCATCGTTGCCAGAACATTTGGAATATGCGATATTTCTTACATTATTGTTTCCACCGTAAGAAACGTTGTGCGTATTGTTCACCTTTCGGATCAAATTTCGTAGGATCAGTTTATTTTTGCCGTTCTTTTTTTATCACGTGTCAACTTAAAAACTAATTGATAAATAAATTTTTGTAGGAAAAAAGAAATATGTCGAAGGTAAGTAGACAGATACATGCAGGCAGACGGATAGATAAATAGAAAACAGACATACAAGAAACTAGAAATAGATGTAAAGAAAATAGGCAGATCGAATTTACCGAGTCCATGATGGTAGTAGTGGTTAACTTACTTGTACCAAAATATGACAAGCTTGGGACGCAATTTGAAACAGACCGTCTTGTAAGTTGTGCCCCGCGTGTTCGGAATTTTCAGAACGATTGTTCCCTTTCCAAGCGAAGAAAGACATTCCGATGCATTTACTAAAATTTATAAACACATTTTTATAGAAAACTATATGTTTGCACAATTCATTTTTGGAATATAAGTAAAAAAATATAATCGAATAATAGGTACACAACATCAATAACAGTTGTCAACAGTTGTCAACAGTTGTCAACAGTTGGATTTATGTTAGTATACAGCCAACATCCTACTACTAGATACCATTGCACATTTATCGCGCGGGTGCTCTAGCTGAATCAAGCCGACCAATTATTTTTACGACCTCTTTTCATAATGTTTTTAAAAATGAGAATGGTTTCAACCGATCTAAACACGATTCGTTATAACGTAATTTACGAAATTATGTATCTCGTAACTTTTTTGTGATCTGTGATAAAAAATAAGTAAGCGAATAAAAATGCTTACTTAATATTTCGCAAATCGTGAAACTCGAAACGAAAAGGAACGATAGAGGACAGAACGTGGAACCAATAATTTCGGTCCGTTGCAACAATAATTTCGTTATCTTAAACGAACAATAATTAACATACATACATACATACATACATATATACATAGATATATTGTATAGTAGTACCATTATGAGATTATCGATGATCATCCTTAGATCCAAAAAGAAATTGGCAAAAGTAATGTATGTATGTATGTATGTATGTGTGAACAATCGTATGATAAAATATTTGGAGCAAGTTTGATAAAAACATACCGGAACGAAGAAAATGTTCGGTAAAATTTGCACACGTGCAACCTTCTAATCGTTACGTTCGTCGACCTACCTACAGACGTATTGTATTTTGCTAAGCGACCAATGTCGATCGAAAAGTCGCGTTTGCTTCGCGACGGACTTGCGCCTAAGAGCTTTCTGTGACCTACATACATAGGTTTCTTAACTTTCGAAACGGTACTTTTTCATAATTCCTACTGCTCTGACTGACTCCTTATATTCCTTCCTTATATTCGATTATGACAACAACAGCGAGAGATCTAAAAATCTAGTAGAAACAAGAAAATCTTTTCCTTTTATATTCTACCGGCATCTTTCAATTTCTAAATTTCGTTGCCTGTCCACAAATGAAACAGAAACAACTTGGGAAAAAGAGAGAACGAAAAAATTAATGAAAAATAAGGAAAGTAAGGAAAGTAAGGAAAGTAGGAAAATAAGGAAAATAAGGAAAATAAGGAAAATAAGGAAAATAAGAAAAACGTAAACTTAGTAAAATGTAAGATCGGGAATCGTACAAGAGTGTAACTTTTACCGTTCGCACTACATATTCTAAACTATCTAAAATGATAAAATGATAATTAAATAATTTCATTCGTATCTACTTACTAATAAATTATTTCAAAAGTATTCATATACGTATAGGAAATATCTTAAACCAAGCCATGTAAAGCTTTCATTGTTGTGTTGTGTTGTGTTGTGTTTTGTTTTGTTTTGTTTTGTTTTAACAGTGCTAAAACGTATTGTATTCTTTACATGCGTGCGATTATGATACAGCAAATTATTTGAATAAAACATAAAATAGCTAATTAATCCCGAAGATTGTAGATTTAAACGTTTAATTTATCGTTTGAACCGTAAAAGAAATAGTTTAAGTTGTCGACCGTCGATAATCGACGTAACAACGAACATAATAGCTGTCCGAATACAAATATATCTAAGCGCATACATATGCATGCGTACACATAAGCATAAGTTATAGAAGAATCAATGCATTTCATAGAACGTATCGCTACATACATGTACCTTCTAGTCATCCAATCAGTTCATGCTTCTTTATCGGTCTGTTGTCACGAGTAGGACAAAGCTAACAATAATTAACAATATCAAAGTTATATTAACTAAACGTTTGTAACAATTTTTAACAGCTTGTAAACTTGTTATGATAATTTTATTTGAAACTCACTGAACCAAGCACGAATCAAAGTCAAATAGAAATGGAAAAATGTCGACTAAACTCGGATGAACCGAATGAATATATCGTGTACTTGGAAGTTCTATGCAGCTTGGTGTACCGTTGGCTCTTTCGCGCGCTTTACTCTTACGTTGGTACTTACAGGAGCCTTCGATAAAAGTCCCTAATCTACCGATGCTAGTTATATGACTTTCAAGTTTATACCTACGATTCAAACGTACGACGTCTTGTTTTACTTTTACTAGGCATTTAGTTTGCAAGAAAGAACAGAAAGGAGAAGAAAAAAAAATGTAAAAGAATAACAAAAAAAAAAAAAAACATAAAGGAACGGTAGAGAGAATGAAAGGATGCCATCTCGTAACAAATGCTGGAATAAGAATTATGAAAGGTATGCGAAAAGGGGAAAGGGTAGAAGTATTACAGTAGTAACGATGGGGATACATAGTGGAAGGGGTTGGCGTCGATGAGGGAAAAGGAAGAGAATAAGAGAAAGAGAAAGGAAAAGGACCAAGGATAAGAGTGAGAATCGAGAGAGAGAGAGAGAGAGAGAGAGAGAGAGACTAAAATTTGAGTACCGTACACACCGATCTAAGGCATACGGGCGAGCAGTCTATACATGCACCGGTGCATGCTGGGATTTTACAGTGTAGCATCGTACCGTACGTAAGAATAGTTCAAGTGGCGTTCCGTTCGCCGTTCATCGGTCTCCGCCATTGTTTCTATGAGTGAGCAAATGAATAAACGAACAAACAGACTCACAGGTAGATTAAAATTGACGCATACTAGCATACGTCGAATTTCACTGTCAGTGCAAACTATCCGATAATTAGTAATAATAAAAAACCTTTTTCATGCTATAGACTTACCAGTTATCTTCTTGCCTCTATTCGATTAAAATTTTAGAAATTGTGCGACAGATTTCGAAGAGGGAAAATTAGTGGTCAATGTTATTTCGAACCGATGATGTTTTTGTATCTACGACAATGATGGTGGTAGTGATGGTGGTAGTAAAGACAGCGATGTATCCTTCCTTGCTCGAATTGAGGAAAAATGATCAGGTTATAGTAGATAGATCGGTCATCGGATCGTATCCCGTTTCTTTCATCGCTGTTAACGACTCGAATTAACTGTTGAGGAAAAAAATAATAAAAACAATAGTAATCGGAAAAGATTGAACTTTACATTATACTCTAATTCTTTGTTTTCTTTTTCTAATAATGGTTCATAATTGCTAATTATTGTTCGTCCGAATCAAAGAAATTAGTGAAAACTTACCAATAGAGGTAGGTTGTTCGGGTATGAACTTTCAGTTTTGATCGGAGAAAATTATGTGATATTCTTTGCAACATAGATATTAGAATTTAGTTTCTTGGTCACCTTGGCGTTTCCGATATCGGTACAAAGGTGCGTACAAAGGTTAGTGTTTTTAACAACAACGATAATAATGAGCTCACCGACCATAGATAGAAATTATAATTCCAATTATTACGTTTTTCTCGTGTTCGTTTATATAGAATTTGATTCTGTATAAATAGATATCTGAATATCGATACGTGTTCAATGAAATGTTTGTTGATCGAACGCAGTGAAACGTGCCACAGTGAAACATTTTATATTTATGATACGAAAGTGTATAAATGAAAATTGGTTTCTTAATATCGAGAGACAACGGGAAAATAAAACGAACCGTAATTTGACATTTAGGGTTGGTGCGATGCGCAGATCCGCGCCTATCCGCGCATCGCTCCAACGAAAGCGCACGAAGGAAAGGTATGAGTACACGAGGTTCGCGGTAAAGGGAGAGAGATACGTTGAACGAAACCGATCTGGACACGTGTACTTTACTAAATAATGCACCTTTCTCGGAGGTTTCACTCGTAGTCGCTTTTCCCAGTTACATCGAACACAATTTACTTGCGTCGTTTTCCTCCCGATAACAGTGTTGACAATTTTCTATGACTATTTTCTTTCGTTTATTCAATCTGTATGGATGCTCGTACTTCGAAATACTTGTGGCACCGTTGAGTTGGTCCATTAAACCAGGGTAATTTGACGAAAATTATTAACATAGTAACAATAGCTTGAAATCGATAGACTTGAAATCATCGTTTGTTGTGCTCGCACTATCAACGTAACGTACTTCTCTCGTATCTAATAAAACGAACCTTCCACTCGGAATAAATAAAAATGATTAAACTATTTTGCAACGATGGCAATAATTAAACCGATAATAACTACGATGATCGTATTGAAATATTATTGGAAATTAATCACGACTGTTTTAATTAAACTGTGTTTCGTGTATTTCAGGATGCGAGGATCTTTCTTTCCATGCCGAGAAAGACGTCTTTGCCACTCGGCGACAATGTTAATACTGTTGCTTTTATCTTTGGCTAATATTTCCTTGATAAATGGTAAGTATACTATACTTATTTGCAGCGAATCGAACAGAACGAATATTATGTTCCGTTGGATCGTAGAATAATAATATACTTTTGCTCGTTTGCGTCAAATTTCAAGAAATCGTACGTGGAAAGGAAGAAGTTGGAAAAGAATAGCGCAAGAGCATTTTTGCTGTTTACCAATTTAGAAAGTTAAGGAATGGTTAATCATTGGTAAAAGATTTAACCGTGTATAGATGATCTGTGTGAATATATATACTATATATATCCTATATACATTAGGGAAAAAAGAATTACTTCGAAAAAAACGATCGCGATTAAAAGCAAACGAAAGAAAAGTGAGGAGAAAAAAGAAGCGCAATTGTAGTAATCGATAAAATTGTCTTAGGTTCTTGCGAGTTTCCTGCTACGTGGACCGGAGAATGGTATCAGTATGGAAAAATAGTGCCGATTACCGTAAATGCAACTGTTCTTGGTGAAAGGACGTGCGTGGAACGATCAGAGCATTCGTATATTATTTAGTAAGTATTTGAAGAAGAAGAGAAAAAAAAAAAAAAAAAAAAAAAAAAAA
>SMSQ01019955.1:32263-42307 GCA_019453375.1 Ctenoplectra terminalis | reverse complement strand
AAAAAAAAAAAAAAAAAAAAAAAAAAAAAAAAAAAAAACGTTCCGAGAATTAAGATTAAGGAAAAGCTTAATACAATGAACGATATCTTAATCATTATGATGACGTTACAGCGGTGACAATTGCTATCACTGCATAATCGTCAATGATAGACACGAGAATGTTATTCAATTTCGCGAAGGTTAGTAGAATTTTCTATTTTTTAATTAATTGTTCGTATACGAGTTAGGTTACACTTATCGATACAAAATTCGTTTCTTTACTCTCGTCAGGATGGTGTTACTCGGAACAAACCAGTTTAGAGGATATGTGCTCGAATATTAAGTCCGATGATACGTTGTATTCGATGTTTCGTGTAAATTCCAAGCCAATACCCTGTCCTTTCAGTGGACCATCGTTTACTTTTACCTATGATAAGGGTTACGGTGAATGTGCGATGCCTATTAGTCTTGGAGAAAAATGTACCGACGAAAGTAAATTACTTCTCAAGTATCAAGCTTGTCCGGATATCGAAAGGAGCGAGAGTAACAGTAAGTCTAACTGTTTTCCTTTTGTATGATCGTTACTATTGCCAATGCATTGTTTTTATATTTCAGCGGAAGAATTACAATGTCTCGCTGTATGGAATGATGGTCGTAATAAATATCTTGTCGGAACATTGAAAGGAAGAAGCGTTTCAGGTGCTGAGAAAATGTATAGGTATGTGTTTGCGCGCGCGTTTGTACGTTTGTACGTTTGCACGTTTGTCTATATTTTGTGGATCGACGATCTCCTTGACTTTTGTTCGTTTCAATTCACATTCTACGCCGATATTTTTCTTTTTCGAACAGATGTTTCCTGTACGAAGAGAAAACACATCATCAGGGAAAGGTAGTCTATTTACTTGCTCAGTCTGGCGAGCCAACCTGCAACGGCCTAACTACAGTTTCCGAAGGATCGCCAACAATAAAGCTTACAAAAGGTATTAAAAACATTGATTCCGTTTTACCAATCTTCATTTACCTTGCTTCAAACATTTCGATAGAAAATTTTATCAATTTCTTGTTTTTTTTTTCCCCCGTTTGGTTTTAACTTTTGCGCTACACGTAGTCGATAAGGAGCATAACAAATGCAAATATCCTTCGTGGATCACTGAACATCATGACTGGCATTCTTTAGACGGTACTAAAGTTTATCATTTTACGAATAAAAATGCCACGCTCAAAGTTAGAGTACAAAATGCTGATGGGGATACGTTTCACGAGGAAAAGATTGTTTGTCATAATCTAGAGAAATTGCATCCGACAGAAAATACACAAGGGTATAAAGTAAAATTGATTGCACACGTTACTAGCGGATGGTAAGTAGTCATAACGGTTCGTAACAGCCATGGAAGCTTAATATAATAAAAATAATCTATCTTTACAGCGATATTGGCTACGTTTGCATGATATTTCACAAAAGGGATCATCATATTATAGAGCTGCAGCAATCGGGTAAGTATTATTTGTTATTTTGTCTTAAAAATTGTTTTAATATTTTCTTTTATCATTTTAAATATCGATCGTTTGTAGATCAAAAGGCTATAATGCCAGACGAAGCATGTTCTCTCGTAGATACATCTGCAATGCCATATACTACTCTAATAAGTAAGTAACCACTGAAATCTATGTTTTCAATTCTATAATCATAAGGGTGACGCGTTAGTATTATCATGAGTTCGTTTCTCATTGTACAGGCGCTTCGTTGCGTCAAAGAAAGTGCCCCAATCCTGGACGATACCTTATTCTGGGATTAGCTTCGTTTCCTCTGTCTGGTACATCATTTCATCGACAACGTCGTAGCGAGAAACGTTTTTCTAGAATCACTAAAAGAAGGACTTGGCATGAAGATGTACCACAGAAGGAATCCCACGAGCAACAGCAGCAGCATCACCACCATCATCATCATCGTCAACATGGAGGAGAAGAACAACAGGAACATCAAGGGTACGATTGTAAAAGTGCCAGTGTTCAGATAGGCTGTGCCTCATCGGATCAGACTGAAATTGTCATTGAAAAAACATGTGATATGGAAGAAACAAGTAAGCATGAAGTTTGTTTGTCAAAAATTTCTGGAAAAAGAGAGAGAGAGAGAGAGAGAGAAGGTACATATAATCAACGTTGTTATTGTAGCGTATTATTGTCATGGCAGTTGGGAAGAAAGAGATACGTGGTACACGATAGTATCGCTAAAAACTAATCAAGCTTCTCCAAGCTTTGGACAAACTTTTTGTTTTTCAATGCAATTTGGCGGTAATAAAGAAAAAGCATCCATAAATGGCAAAACGATTAGAACGAAACTCTCCGAACGGGATCTTTGGTTTACCAAATTGAATCGTGTCTGTCGGAGTGAACAGGTCGAAGATGAACAATCCTACACACTTGTCAATCAAGGTATTTCGAGCGAAAAACGCTCAGATTTTTTCTATTTCTGTTTTTTCTTTTCTTTTATGTTTTGCGTATTTCATTTTTCTTCTCCATTTCAATCATGTACGTCGTATACGTTGTATACAGTATACATCATACCGTTTTAAATGATATCGAAATATTAGAATTCAGTAACGTGTGTCTAATTATAAAGCGCATGGATTGATGTACAAAACTGTGTAATGATCCTAGTACCATTATTTCAGGAGTTTGCAAAGATGTGACGAAGGCATATTCCAGTTTAGCGTCACTTCTTTCCCAGTCCAGTATTTTACTTATCGCAATCATGGGAAATTGTGCCACTTACATACTTTTGTTAAGATGATATGCCAATTGTAAGTGAGCTAAAATCGATGCTCGTGTTGGGGTCATTTTTTTGGATGCCGATACAAAACGTGCAGAGAAAAAGGAGGCTAATAAACCCCTTCGACCCTGTATTCGTTTTTCCAAGGGTCAGGACCAAGAATGGACGGTTCAAATTAATCGACTTGAATCAACAGTGCGTGCGACCTGCCAGCTATTCGTTTACGTTTCTTTTAGTTTTTCTTTGTGTTCGATTACCAGTTGGTCATATTTTTTATATTTTTTTTATCTGTCGTTTCCCTTAATCTTGGTTTGTTTTTGTTCCGAAAGTGAAAAGCAGTACGATAGCTCGCACTACTGTGTTTTTCTTTTCTTTTTTTTTTTTCTTTTCTTTTCTTTTCTTTTCATTTCATTTCATTTCATTTCATTTCATTTCTTTCCTACTCAATTTGTCTAGTTTTCACTGTATTGTTTATAATTTGATCCAGTTTGACATAGGTAAGGATGTACTTAGATTTTAGATTTTAGGTGTTACGCCCGTCCGTTTCATACAATGGTCAAGATTTTTGTCCGATAATATCTATTTACATCCTGTAAATCTGTATATTTGCACTTGTATTTTTTATATAAGCATACGTTGAAGAATGAGCAAAAAGTTCGTTCACACGCCGAGAAACCGCGCAGATATTAGTTCTGATTCAAGAATATGAAAACAACGATACCTCGATCGTTTTTACGAAACCGAGATTCGTAAAGCATGCAGTATATCGTCGATTGACGAGCTACCGTGCACCCCGCAGCTTTTTTTTGTAAATATAAGCAGGGTATAACGAGTGAAGACCAGGTTAGATTAATCGCGAACAAAATCGATTTAATCCTATAACTTCGAATTTGATTAATTTAATGCGTAACAATAACGATAAGAAAATACTTTTTACCTCTTAACTAGCTACACCTTGTATATATAATAATTTAAGCACTGTATAAAGACTGTTTTTAAAGCATATATAGTTTTCGATTTATACAGTCACGTTTAATTATCGAACGTCAAGTTAAAAGTGATTATCTGCTGCGTTCCTTTCGTTTTCGTCAGTATCGTGAGAAACGTATCATTGACGAAAAGAAAAGGATGGATGTGGAAAAATGGCGTTCGATCGACGTGTTTCAAAATACGAGTAATAGTGCTCCGTATCGAGTCGTCGATGGACACTGATGCAATTGCGATTAAAATTCAATAAGAAACTAAAGTTAAATCGCATCTGTGGTTCAAGGTTGCTTCATTTTTTCTTTTCTCTCGATCATATGGACGCATTGTGCCTACACGAAACATAATTTCTCTTCAATTAGTTGAGTGGAAGAATTTGTTACGTCGAAGGCATGTGGCTGTCCATTAGCCTCGTTGCATTCACGACTATTTGTTATAAGTTATACATGGAAATAGAGAGCAATTATGCAAAGCTCGAGGTAATACACGCGAGGAGAGTTTGTGTGTGTGCGCGTACTTCTCTCTTTCTCTCTGTTTGTGTGTGTGTGTATGTGTGCGCGTGCGCGTGCGCGTGTACGAAGAATATACACATATATATGTATACGTATCTATACATGTATATGTATATATTTATTTATTTTATAAACAATTGAGACTGTTCCGAAATTTGTGTAATTAGAATATACATGTACGACGATGCGTTGGTTCTAATCCATAAGATAGACAAATTTTTAATATCGAGATAAATTATTATTTTTATACGCATAAAAGTATCGTTCCCAGCTCGACCCTCGTTTGTTCTAAAACTTTTTAACTTCTTCCTGGGAAATTTTTTTATCCCATTTATTTATTCTTTTTTAGACGGTCCTACAGTTTAATTACATTTAATCAAGTTCCTGATATATTTTGTACTAGTTCGATAGAAGCAAGCATTTAGGTGTACGATACATCCAATATCAGATTTTAGTCGATCCGTTTTACAATCGTATGTTTCAAACATCGTTATTGGCTCGAGTGTTTCCTTTATTATTTATACATTTTAATATGTAATAATAGATGAAACAGGATTATTATTATTATTATTATTACTATTATTATTATTATTATTATTATTATTATTATTATTATTATTATTATTATTATTATTGTCGTCGTCGTCATCATCATCATCATCATCATCATCATCATCATCATCATCATCATCATCATCATTATTATTATTATTACTATTACTATTATTATTATTATTATTATTATTATTATTATTACTACTATTATCATTATTATTATTATTATTATTATTGTTATTGTTGTTGTTGTTGTTGTTGTGGGGTGAGTACCGATATCTTGCGTGAAATTACAACAATCAATATAATTCAAACTAAAACTCAGATGTAAGTTTTGTACACGCTACAATTTCATCGTAATATTACTATGCCTTCTATGTTTAAAAAGTCAACATTGGTATAGATTTACTAGAATTCAAAATACAGGGGAAAATATGAGTGATGCAAATAATTGAAAATTACAATTCTCTGTAACGAATCTGTTAACGTGTGTGTGGGCGTGCATTTTTTTACGTCATGTATGTTGGTTGAATGTATTTAGGAGTTGTCATGTACGTAAAAGGAAAAAAAAACCTAACAATGTGTACGCATACCGACGGTAATAGTGTAGGCATTTTATTTACTAATGTATTGTTACCGCAACAACGACGATGACGATAATGACAGCGAAAACGAGTTTGCAGGCAAAGATAATATAAAAATTGAAATATATTAACATTTAAGAAGACTCGCGCACTGCTCGTTCTACGAGCACCAAACGTGTTCTATTGAAAATGGATCGATTGTATGATGAATATTGTAAAAAAACGAAAAAAAAAAGAAAAAAATGAAAAAAATGAAAAAGAAAGAAAGGAGGAAAGAAAAAAAAGTACAGAACTGCGACAGCATTTCGATGCGATACCGTGCAGTTGATCATTTCTTTCTAAGCAGAAAAATAAATGATAAAGCTATATGTTAAGATCGTAAAATAAAGTAACTGGTTGTTAGTGTCGCGATTCGAAACTGCCGGTTTTTCGGTTGAAAATAAAAAGTAATCAGATAGGATACTATTCCTCGATCCGAAGTGAAGCATCGATTTTTTCGTTTCACAAGGATCGTTGATCAAAGCTCTGATCTATTATTACTAAAAGCTACACTGTGTGTAACATTTATTATTATATTTTGAATATGACGAAATACACGTACATGAACAGAAAATATAGAAAGGTGCATATATATTTTCCATACTGTAAACACGTACACTTGCATGAATACACAAAAACGACCGTTGTACAAAATAGTAAGATTTTGACACAACCGAAATCAACGTTTGTACATGTATGCGGCCTTTGTATTTTAATTTACAAAACATTTAAGTGACAATGTGATATGATTCTTACGAAGTTACGCGTTACGAGAAACAGTAGGTTATACAACGTTTTTTGTGAGTCAAACTTTTTATTTCGTACATGGTATCTCTATCTATCTGTCCGTCTGTCTGTCTAAATATCTATCTTTCTATCTATCTATCTCGTAATGTTCACATCACACGGATAATTCGTTGAAATTAAAAAAAAGAAAATAGTTTTCCGATCTCTTATCTTGGTATTACGATTAATTTAGTTATTGGCGACTAATGTCACAGTTGGAAAGACTAACGCAACTGTATAAAGCATATGCGAACGCACGTGGATGCTTTGGATCGATAGATACACGTATGCCTGGTGTTTTGACAAAGCGGTCGATCAACTCGTATGCGCTTCGGGTCAACTTGGGGGCGTGTGTTTAAATCGCGTTAAATCGTTCAGGTACAGAGACCGCACGAGCATCATCGATTTGTACACACCAATGACGCTTTTCTCCCCCTCTCTTCATCCATACTGTTTCCCGTGCATTTTAAAAGATTATATTTTCTTTGGTATCATCGACAGTTTTAATTTTCGATTATTTGCACTTTCGAGAGTACGTATCTCGTAAGGTTGCGAAAGATGTAAACTTGAAAAGTAGAACGGTGGAAGGTAAAATGTAGGGCAAAGGTGACCGAGGTGAACGGCACTAGCTCGTAACACGTAGGAAACGGTTGCGCATCTGCGCAGATGTTCTACAGATTTATGAGGTTCAATAATTTGTCAGAAATATGACAACGCTTTGTTCGATGGAACTCGCTCGATGTCGCGTACCTTGTAAGGTTACGCGATCAGATTGACATTACGGAATAAAACCTTGATATTCATCCCATATACTCGATATATTGGTAGAATCTACTCCTTCTCCGGACTAGAACGGAGTATTTTTATGTTTGTTTTGCTAATATTTTTTCTTTTATTCTAGGAAATGAACCGCACGTTTAATCAATTCATTGAGAATGTTTGCATTTATCTGGTTTATTCGACTAGATCCAATTGACTCCTTTACTTTTATTCTTTCGTAATATAATGCTTTCATGTTTTCATGGTGTTTGTACGCTTGACTACGATATTTCATTTTTTTTTTTTTTTTTTTTTTTCTTTATTTTGATTTTTTTTTTTTTTTTTTTTTTTCTTTATTTTGATTTTTTTTTTTTTTTTTTTTTTTCTTTATTTTGATTTTTTTTTTTTTTTTTTTTTTTCTTTATTTTGATTTTTTTTTTTTTTTTTTTTTTTCTTTATTTTGATTTTTTTTTTTTTTTTTTTTTTTCTTTATTTTGATTTTTTTTTTTTTTTTTTTTTTTCTTTATTTTGATTTTTTTTTTTTTTTTTTTTTTTCTTTATTTTGATTTTTTTTTTTTTTTTTTTTTTTCTTTATTTTGATTTTTTTTTTTTTTTTTTTTTTTCTTTATTTTGATTTTTTTTTTTTTTTTTTTTTTTCTTTATTTTGATTTTTTTTTTTTTTTTTTTTTTTCTTTATTTTGATTTTTTTTTTTTTTTTTTTTTTATTCTATACCAATCGCTGCTTCGCACGTTCGTTTTTAAAGAGAACGACAATTAAACGACAATTAAAAATGAAAGGATAAGAAAAGTAATGTATGAGAAGGTTGAAGAAAAAAAAGGAGAAGGAGAAGAAGAAGAAGAAGAAGAAGAAGAAAAAGAAGAAAGTGAAGTGGAAAAAGAGGAAGAAAGCGAAGAAAGATAGCGAAGGAGGAGAGGGTAGAGATCGGTTGCGACGGTGCTGCTAGTTTAGTAGTTTTCACCCCTTGGAGTAAAAGCGCAAGCGCTAGTGTCCTTTCCCGAAGCTCGTATTCCACGCCAGTAATCCGTGGAATGCGAAGGTAGAAGGTGTTAGTTTTTCGAAAGGACGCAGTAGGTATCTAGTGTAAACCTCTCGTGTTATTCCCAATGTCGTGAATTATAAAAAATAAATAGATACTGTTGTGTTTCGTTCGATCTATTAGGTGCAGCTTGCCTTTTACACATTTGATCCACAACTTCGTTTTTCTTTGCATATTTTTACACGGTGTGTTGTTATTCATCGTTTTCACGGTTGCTTTTAACCGTCCGATAACATGCTTAATTTTCTACTAGTTTTTATGCCGGTGATTTACATCGGTAATGTAACAAACAGAGAATCGGTTTTGAAACGTGCCACGCGCACATTTTCATAGGTCTCGTAGGTTTCGTAGGTTTCGTAGGTTTCGTAGGTTTCGTAGGTTTCGTAGGTTTCGTAAATATCGTAAGTTCCATGGATCTACAACACGCGTACATTTGTAGCACGCACAAGTACCTCGTGTCGAGAACGGACGATTACGTGTAATCCCATGGAAGAAATTTGACCGTTTCCTCGTATGAAAGCGATAGTTGTAACCGAATTTTGGATCGTGAAAGGCCGTACGGTTCACCAAAAATTGCGAACGCGTAAAGTATAGCAACATCGACGGCGTTACAATTAACACGCATATTGACGGAAATGGAGTAATTAAATCGCAACCAACAATCGTGCTCTCTTTTCACGACTTTATTATGTTATCTATCAGTTACCGATAGTAATTATTTTTTAACTCCTAGCTCACTTATATTTTTATAAAGGATATATAATATTGTTAGCTGGAATAGTACAGAAAGGGAACGATCGAATTGATCGGAGTATTTGGCAAAATATAATAACAAGTTTCATTCAATTATCGATCCAAAAGAAGTTGTATTCTTCGTCTCGTGCATCTAGCCGTTAACGAAACAGCATCTCCAGTAAAGTAATTCGATCGTTCGTGAATTAGCGTTCGATCGAGAACAATCTTTTCATTTACACGAGAATTCTTTCCGCGCTTTCTTTTTCCTTTTTCTTTTTCTTTTTCTTTTTCTTTTTCTTTTTCCTTTTATCTTTTTCCTTTTTCCTTTTCCCCTTTCCCCTTTCCCATACGTTCGATCAGATTTGACGTTGGATTGTTATTTGATGGTGTGCTAGATAATGCATGCAAGTTTCTGACACCGTTCGAACAACATTTGAAACATTTGAAAGGTTCATCGCATAGAATAAAGTCGTCCATATACATATACGTGGTATTGTTTCGCGTTACAGGCATATACAACGACGTTTCAGAATCAAGGGACGATTAGAAAAAAAGGAAATTGTCGTTGTAAACGAGAAGAGAAGTGAAGATCGAGTAGAATAAAAACGTGGCGTTTGAAGATTGAGTTCGTATGGATCGGTCATTTGTATGGAAGTATCGAAACGAAACACGATTAGATCTGTTTAGCATTTTTGACAAGGATACACGCGTCGATTATCGCATCGCTCATATTCGGGGGTCTAGATTGAAAGAAGAAACGATAAGTTACGTGGTTGCAAACGTTGCAACGCAATTGAATTTTCTCCTTCTCAAGAATCGAGTCGGTTTATGTCGGTGGAGAAAGCATTACCGATTGTTGAGTAAAGAATAGAAAGGGAAAGAAAAAGAAAGAGAGAAGGGGTGGTGTGAGATAGAAAAAGGAGAAGATAAAAGAGGTGCAGCATAATAAGACGAAAGAGAGAGAATAAAGAAGAAAATAAAGTGAACGGTTATCGCATGGAAAGAAAGCGAAGGTTATAAAGAGGATAGTATAATCGAAGAAGAGTAAAGAAAGTTAGAGGAAAGGTGAGAGAGGGTGGTGGGACTGCAAGGACCGAATAAAAGAGCCTCGTGACGGAGGGGCTTCGTACGGCCCTGGCGCGACTGCGGCATTGCACCCCCACAGGGGGTTCTTTGCCAAATACACCGAATCCACCTTCCACCCCGGAACACAGAAACCACGTGAGTACGGAAGATTCGTTAAATAGTAATAATAAGAGAAAAAAAAAGAAAAAAAAAAAAAA
>SMSQ01019955.1:0-32245 GCA_019453375.1 Ctenoplectra terminalis | reverse complement strand
AAAAAAAAAAAAAAAAAAAAAAAAAAAAAAAAAAAAAAAAAAAGTATCGGTGCGTGCGTGCGTGCGCGCGTGTGTGTAGAAGGATAGATGAGTGAATAGGCATATAAAGAGAGAGAGAAAGAGAGGAGCAGAATAGAAAGAGAAAAAGGAAAGGGAATTACTGGTTTATCGTCGGTCTGTTGAAAACAGGGATGCCTGGTGGACGGTCGCGGGTCTAGCCGTAAAAACGGTGACAGCTCGCGGGGTAATGGGACCGATTCGGCAACAGCCGAGTCGCAGTCGCAGTCGCAAACATCGCGTGTCTCTAATACCGCGCATCGTCACAATGGAACAGAAACTCTGCGTGAAACCGATTTATTGTCTCACGCTGCCTCTGCGCTACGAAGATTGCATTTCAAATCTGCTGGTGGAAGTCGAAGTTGTCGCACCGTTCCGAAAGTCGTGGTCATGGGCTCGAGCACTGCGTCCGAAACTACGATCAACACCAGCACCGATAGCGCTAACACGATGCTCACGATGGTAAGTTTATCAAGCTTGGATCGTGTAGATTACGTCTATGGGTGTATACTGTATCTATCTGTATATGCGAGAGAGAGAGAGAGAGAGAGAGAGAGAGAGAGAGAGAGAGACCAAAGAGTGTATCTGATCGTAGGTGACGACAACGGATGGAGAACAACCGGACGACAGTTTTGATTTGATGGACATTCCATCAGAGATGTCACCACCCGCTGCATCGTCGACTGCTCCTCCATTGTCCGAACAGATTCTTTCACCTCCGACACCGCCGCCACTTCCGCCTTCGACATCTCCATCGATCGAATATTCGAACGCGGATCAGAAAGGACTTAAAACGGGCCCATCCTTATCCGCTGGCACTGGTTTGAGATCAGAAATCCCTATGACCTGTCTCAATGTCCGAGCATCTAGTATTTCGAATCTTTTGGACGAAACCGACGCTCTTCCGGTCGACACGATGCCTGTTGTCATCCATGATATCGTCAGCGAAACCACGAGGGTATCCGTTTCTGGTAGAACTCCGCTTCTTCCAGACCTCCGAACCACCGATTTCTTCAGGTTCGTGTACCGTACTTTATTCCTCGTTTCCCTTATTCTCTTCTAATGCATCCTCACAGAGTTAATCTATAGCTCGGAAAAAAAGAAAAAAGGAAAAAACTGACCCTCTTTTTTCCACCTTTACTATTCCAGTACACCCGTAAGAGGTTCGGTGGATGCTGGCCAACCAGATACGAATGGTTTGAATCCAATGTTGACGTTGATCGTCGGAAGAACTCATGAGGATGGCAATTTAGTCGAACGATCCAACAATATTGTGGCCGGTGAAAAGAAATACGGAGAAGGCAAGCCGAACGTAAATGTTACCACGAATCCATTGGACATATCGTTGATAGGAACTGGCGCGAATAACGATAGGTCGTTCGATGGTCCTGGTAAAACGAGTAGCGGCAAGCCTCAGGGGAAAGCCGTTGGTAAGTCGATATTATTGTGTTCACCGATGATACGATACAATTAGTTATCGATATCCTTTATCAACCGCGCGTTATCGCTGTGTCTGAGTAGGTGGATGATTTATTCGCGAGTCGTTTGCTCCGATTGTTGTGAAAAGCGCAAAAAAAAAAAAGAGATGTGACTCGTGAGCAAAGAAGTAGAAATAAAAGATAGTGAAATGCCTAAAATGTAAAATGCGAAATGCGAAACGCGAAAAAGCGAACGATCTAGAGACCGGTTTCATAGCTATTCTCGTTAAGAATACCAATGTTGTGTTTTCTTTCAGAATCTCATCCCCTCGTTTCAACCATTCATTCATGGGTCAGGCTCTTTTTCCCGTTTTGCGCAATAGGTATAAAGTTGATTGTGCTCGAGTTATGCTTCGCGACCTTTGTCATGAAAACGAGAAATCACTCAACCGAATCCGCAATTAAACGTTAAAGAAACGAACACCTACTCGATCGTGTTTTTAAGGGCCGATGAAATTTAGTCGCGGCTTCGCTTAGTGGTCCCTCGGGTTCGTATTGGTCTTATTCGTGGAACGCACTTCGCGATTACTTTCATTTTTGTTCTTTGTCATACATTTTTATAGCATTTACTTGTATGTGCTCAAAGATTCGAATAACAGGTACTAGCATTGTTACTTTTAGTTAATTACTTTCTATTAATCGCGTCTCTTCAACATTTCGAACCTCCGTCTTCCTTTTCTTCCTTTTCTTCCTTTTCTTCCTTTTCTTCCTTTTCTTCCTTGCGTTACGTTCTTCGCCTAATCGTATGACTAGAACTCAAGCATTTCCCGCCCCTTCCTGCTCTCTCTGTTTCTCTACCTCTTCCCCACCCTTTCCTCGTTACAACATGACGAAGAAATGTTTTTTTTCCTTTTTGGCAAAAATATTTGCACACACGACATTTCGATCACCATGGTGAGTTGCTTCGTAATCGCTCGTATCGCTTCGCGACACGCTTTCCATAATACGAGAAACTTAAAAATGAACACGAACAAGGATCGACGTTGGTTGATGTAACAGGTGAAACAGAAAGGACCGATAAACGGTTGGAGGAATTTCTCGAGGAAGGGAGAACCATCGATCATTGATATTATACACAACTCTTTCGTTGCATCGCTCTATTCTTTTGAAGCTTGCCAAGATAATGTGTTGCAACTTCTGACAGCGCATGTTTTTTTACTGACTTTAACGCCTCGATTGCCATTGCAAATTTCATCGAATTGCCGCCCTTATTCTCGAGTCAAGAATTTTTATTCGCGTTTTATGTTTTGTGTTTCTGGTTGAACTATTTTCTTTTCGCCTTTACCGAAAAATCGTCTTCCTTCCGTCTCGCAACGTTCTTCACTTTTTCTTTACTTTTTCTTCACCATTTCTTCGCTATTTCTTCACCATTTCTTCGCCATTTCTTCGCTTGTTCGGTACCCTACGTTCGCTTACTTTTCCATCTTTTTTTTTCTCCCATTTCCGTTTCACCTTCAGTCTTTCTCTCCCCCTCTTTCAAACAATCCCAGTATATTTCGGTTCCAATCGATTAATCGATATTTGCAACGAACCGTGTGTGTCAATCAATCGTGTAGCCGTTGTCTAAAGATACACAAGTTCCCGAAATATCGACGACGAAAGGAAGAAGGAAAAAAAAGAGCAAGCAAAGTCAAAGGCAAAGGCAAAGGCAAAGGCAAAGGCAAAGGCAAAGGCAAAGGCAAAGGCAAAGGTAAAGGCAAAGGCAAAAGAAATCGAGGAAAGCGTATAGGTGTAATTGTCGGTGATCGAAAGATATTCTTCGATATGTTTTCAAGAATTGCGATACTAGTTTCGATACAATATTCTGCCACAGCGGGCGGCAATTCTGCTTGAAAGACGCGCACGCGAATGTGTCCGAAGCTTAACACCTTGCGAAAAAGATTCTCCCGGCATAGTATGTACTTTTTTTCTCAATTCAATGAGAAGATCAACGATTTACAAGTTGACGATCACGAATATTTTAATTCTGTTTGTGTCGAATAACTAGAAAGATTCGATGATAAAAATATTGAAATAAACTCGAAAACAAATACGAAAATAGACGCAAAAGCGAGGACCGACGAACGAAGACGGAGACGGTGACGGAGACGGTGACGGAGACGGATACGAAGACGAAAACAAGGAAAAGGGATACAGGTGCTGGAAGTAAACTTGCACGTGGAGATGGAAAAAGCAAGAGGAGATGAATTAGAAGAAAGCAAGGGAGCATAGTATGGAGGATTGAACGAGAGCGAGATCAATTCCGTGTTGGTCGTGTGATCGGCTCCTCGATCAATCGCGTAAGAAAATACGAAACCGTGAAGAGGGAAAAGTGAGACTGAAGATACAGGGCGGGGACAAAGTTGGGACGGGAATGTCAAGTGGTGTGTGAAAGTAAAAAGTAAAAAGTAAAAAGTAAAAAGTAAAAAGTAAAAAGTAAAAAGTAAAAAGTAAAAAGTAAAAAGTAAAAAGTAAAAAGTAAAAAGTAACAAGTAAAAAGTAACAAGTAAAAAGTAACAAGTAACAAGTAACAAGTAACAAGTAAAAAATAAAAAGTAAAAGATGAGAAAATTCTCGATATTCGATGCTCGGAGATCTTTTTATAAGTTCCGATGTAAATCGCAGACAACATTAAGGAACGAAGATAACGGATGTTTACTTTCTAATATCGAAAAGGAGGCAATGCGAGTGGAAATAAGAGATCGACGCAAGCGGCAACGATCGTGGTTCAGCAACCATCGTTATCATTGGACGGATCGACCGGAGCCGCTACGATACTGTTACACCCGGAATTGGATGTTAGACGTCGAGAAGAAAATATGAGGCAACTTTTGGACGTTGCGAATACGTTGACCTTACAGGAGATACACGACTTTGAGATGAGGTTTGTTTAGTTCTATTTTCAAATTTATAATTGCTAATAATCTTGTATATTGGCCACAACGATCCATGGATCGTTCTCAAATTACACGTATACGTAACGACCGGTATCGATGAATTTAGGTACGGCAGCCCGCATCACAGTCGATCCCAATCGGTTAAGACTCCCGGAAGTCGTTCATCGGGAAGACCGAATTACTTGTGTCTTCCACAACAGAGATCAAGAGTCGCGAGCATGCCCAACACCGGTGTCGAGGAAGAATATTATAGACTTCGACATTTTAGCATAATTGGTAAAGGAGTTGTAAATCGAGGGGACTCCTTGAAGAGTCGGAGATCTCGATCCAACAATAGCGTCGCTTCGAGCAACTCGAGGTAAGATTCCCCTGTTTTCAATCTATCTGTTCTTTTGTTTCTCGACAGGAATAAAGGGATGACATGAAACGGCGTGGCAAGACGAGGCGAAGCGTGGCGTAGCAAGGGGACGAGAGGAGAAGCGCGTAGAGAACCGAGGAGAAGAGAGGCGATGCAAAATGGTGGATCGTATCAACGACAATCGGAAGACGCGAAGAGAAAGAAGAAAAGGATTAAGACCAGGAGGGGAAAAGAAGAAAAAAAATTACTATATGAAAACTATATGAAATGAAAATTCCACTCGCCGATTTTACTCTAAATCGAACGCGTGAGTTTACGTGTAGCGTTGAGCGTTTAACCGACGTAGACACACGTGTTGGACCTTAGAGTATAATCTATGTAAACGCTATGTACAGCTGCAACCTCGATTCAAGGATAAGCTTCCATCGAGTTCGATCATTTATTTTTCACAAAATAGACTGTTTCAAGTAAAATATGATGAAACTGTTGATCAAAAAGCAACGGCTAGAGAAAAATGGAAAAAATATTGCCACGTTATCGAACGATTGCTGGCAACCTTATCATATACCAGTTCACCGATTAGTCTACCGATATTATATATAAATATCGATTACATATTTGTTCCTTTCTTTGTTTTCTTTCTTCCTTTTATCGCTTTCTTTCGTGATGTGGCTATCAACGACGGTGCAGCACGGAGCATCTGACAGCTTCGTATCCTGGTTCGGCACGAAATTCTGCCGCGGGCTCGTTAGCGAGTTCCCGGGAGAGTAGCGCGTCTCAGGGACCAACGCCGTATCGCGTTCTAATGCTAGGAGCTTCAGCAGTGGGGAAAAGCTCGCTAGTTTCTCAGTTTATGACTTCGGAATATCTTCACGCGTACGATACATCGATCGGTAAGTGGAAACACCTTCGTCGTATTTCTCACTCGTTGAATCTTATCTTTTTCCGTTCTCCTCTTTCTTATCCTTCTGCTCCCCCTTCCATCTAATCGCCCCTCTTATATTTATCCTTTTTTTCCTTACGATCGCTTTACGATTTAACTAAACACTTTCTTTTTATTCCTTGTTTACAGACGATGAATCGGGAGAAAAAACTGTCAGTGTTCTTCTAGCTGGGGAAGAATCCGAACTAACTTTTATCGACCATTCTAGCGGCGAAATGACGGTACGTTACCAATTATATGCTCCCAGATATACGTTTAACGAGAAACTGAAAAGAAATAGGTTTGAAAAAACATTTTCCCACTTTAAATATAGTATTATCGACATCGATTTACCAAACGTGAACACAGTGACTCCTTTGGTATATCGTTGTTTCACTCAGAGTTGTACTCTATAGCTTTATAGCGCTATGCTTTATACTCCACTTACAATTAGCTATACATCGATGCATGATTTATTCAAAATTTCAATTCGGATAGATAACGCGTGAAAGAGTACGCGAGAAAAAGGGATAGGGCGCGCGGTCGAACGCACGCGTCGTACGATAAGCGTCAAGCGCATTAGCAGAGCTTGGTGAGCCACTCTCAACACCGATTGACGAGCATCGAGCTGTAACTATCGGTCAACCGTAAAACGGTCCAGTGATCGATCGAACCGTGTATCGCTTGTCGTAGTTACCGTGCGCAATCGATTGTCGGCCGCTTCGAAGCTGAGATGCGACCCACATATGTTCACCGTATAGATATCGATGCAATGGGATAAAAAAAAAAAACAAAAAAAAAGTGTAACACTATTTGGATTTTTATCTGAAAATATAGAATGACGGGGATGAATCGGTGGTTCGTTCGACCGAGTTAATTGGTGCGAGCTGTACACGGTTAATAACTTGTCGATCTCGATAATAAAAAATCCCTGACAGTATTCTTCAATTGATTTCTTTTTGCAGCCGGAAACTTGCATTGCCACTTACGAACCGCACGCTTACTGCGTCGTCTATTCTACGACCGATCGAGCTTCGGTACGCGTGGCAGAAGAAGTTTTGCAAACACTTTGGCGTAGCGATTACGTATCGGCTCGAGCGGTGATCCTTGTTGGAAATAAAGTCGACCTCGTTCGCAGTCGATTGGTTTCGACTGAAGGTAAGAAGCCACGTAGCTCCCCTGAGTGTTTCACGATTCGCCCTTCCTCTCCATGCTGGCTTATTCTTAACTAAATTCATACGATACGATACGATACGATACGATACATACCTTGAAAGTATTCGAAAGAAATTCAAGAACTTGAGAAAACACGATATCGGTTATACCTTCTATTGAATAACCAAAATCATTTTTTTTCATTTTTTTATTCTTCCTTGTTTCAGTTAAGAAAATGTGTTGAAACGTGTTTAATATCCTTTTGTATTTTTGTGTTATAGAAGGAAAATCTATGGCTACATCCTATGATTGCAAATTTATCGAAACGTCCGTCGGTATCAATCACAATGTTGATGAACTTCTCGTCGGTTTGCTTACCCAGATTCGCCTGAAACTTGAGAATCCTGAAAGAACGAGGGACCTATTCCGAAAGAGGTCGAGGAAGAATCGTAGTAAATCACCTTTAGGTTCTTGCTCTGAAAATAATTCGCCGAAAAAATATCGAGGTAGTCGTACAAGTACCAGTTTGAAAGTACGAAATCTATTAGGTAAGGTATGGGCAAGGGATAGTAAGTCTAAAAGTTGCGAAAATTTACACGTTCTTTAACCGTTTTAGCGAAGAAACGCGAAACAACTTTTTATTCTTTTTTAATTGAAGCTTTACCGAATAAGCTTCCACCTTATAATCTCTGTGTTTTTATGTTACTCTCTACTCTACCCTTCTTTTTTATCATCCTTTTCTTTTTCTCCTCTTCGCCCCCCCCCCCCACACACACATAATCTGCTTTTTTTATTCTATATACGACATTTTGTACTTGTTTTATTTTGGTTTTTGCATTGCACTGATTCATTCATCATCGGACTACAAATATGTCCTGTTTGTTATTATACGTGTTCCATTTCTACGATGCTGTTCATCGTAATGGTTTATTTTTCCTTCTTTTTCTCGCTCTCTCTCTCTCTCTCTCTCTCTCTTACTCACTCACTCACTCACTCTCTTTCTCTATATCCTCCTAACGACAAAAAAAAATTACGCGTTATTTTTAAACATTACGATCAACGTTTAATGTGAAATCAGAAGAAGGAATGTACCAACAAAAACGATCAATTTCGAGCCAAGATTTTGTAAAATTTTTAAGCGTATCAATCATAATGGAACGATCAATCGCTTATGATTACGAATCGATACATATTCAAATATCCAACGTATCCATATAACTACGTAAAAATAAACGCGTGATACATGCACAGATCGATTTATGCGCGTATACGTATTTGATATTTGGATATATTTGAATGCATTTACTTATTTGTATGACACTAGCGCACTCGTATGTAACGCGCGCATGTAAATACATGCACGCATGCACGAATGAACACGTACACGTACACGTACACACATTGTACATATATGTAATCAAAAGAATTTTGTATATTTAATTCTTTTTTGTATAAATCAAAGTATTTAATATATAGCAATCTACACGAAGTGTATACAGTAACCCATAAAAATGTTGATAGAACCGATATTGAATTGTGTGAGACAGAAATTATGGAGAGGTTGAAATCTTAAGTATGAAACAACACGACAAAATCTTTTCCGTTTTTTTCCTTAATTCGTACTAAAATTAAAACTATTACAATTCAAAAATTGTTAAAAGACAAGCTTTGATTCTATCTATCTACTCACTGGACCACCCATTTCTTTTATTTTTGTACTCTCTCTCTCTCTCTCTCTCTCTCTCGCACCATAATTCTTCCTTTCTCATCTTTCCTGCTGCGTGCTGTGATGTAATCGCTTTATCGACCTCTTTTCTCTTTGTACGTCTGAAACATCGCCATCCTGTTGTACGATCTAAATATGAATCAAACAAACGAACCATATTTCTCAACTTTGTATAGGCGATACGTATCTAAGCGTAAGTACCTGGGTGACCATCAAATTTCAAATTTGATTACGCGATAGAGAAAAAAGAACTATGAATATATTTCGTGTATTTGTATGTGAAAATTGACGTAGCAGCGTATGTATTTGTTTCGAGCTTCACCTCTCCGTATTTTTCTATATCAATCCGTTATTTTAGGGCTTTAGGGCATCGCGAATGTTGCTTCATCATTTCACAGTTGTATGCGATCAAGAAGAAACGGTACAAAAGTTTATCGCCTTGCTTCATTCGTTGTCTGAATGATCCTTAAAAAACAGGAAAGGTTGAGAGAGAGAGAGAGAGAGAGAAGAAAAATAAGAGGAAGAAAAAAGAATGAGAAATAGAAAAACGATAGAAAAGTGAAAAACAAAAAAAAACTAGGCATATGTATATGACAATTATTATCTTCTCGTAAAATAATGTCTAAGAGAAGATATATTAAGGAAACTGATACAACGATTCTTCCTGTTTATTAATCATTAATCGAAAAAGTTATAAGGAATCGATATATCGATCGTGCAATCAAATTGATTTGCATTTAACACATAGGGAGTGATGTGACAAATGTATACATAAATACCGATACGAGGTTTTGTTCGTTTACGAAGCTTTGCAGAAATGACGTATTTCTGGAAGACTGTCCAGTAAATCGTATTACTCTTTAAGTATTGAACCAGCTTTATCTTGGTCTGTACTGTTACCTTATAATAACCTTTCCCGTCCATCGAGTAGTAAGAAATTTCTACGAACCGTGGCAATAGCTTAGATCGCCATTACTGCGAGGCATCGTAACGAACGTATCGAGCATTTCGGATACAGGAATGACCACTTACATAATTAGTCCATAAGAGTTGCGATATTTGTCTTTGCCAGAAATTGCAATTACATTTCGTACAAAATTTTAATCTTTCGACGTGCTATCGCGCGCGGGTGACCGATCTTCGATAGATTTCAAATATCAGACGATATCGTTTGACGAACAAACGTTTCGTTTCCTCAGAAATGTTGATTATGAAACAAACTATACATTGTATACTCGGACAAGAGCGAATGCGTGATGCTTCGTAAAAAAAAAAGAAGAAAGAAAGAAAGAAAGAAAGAAAGAAAGAAAGAAATCTTGAATTCATTGTTCTATTTAGAACCCTGAAAAGCGAAACACGTACATTTTCTTTCGTATATCATTCTTGATACGCGCATATTATACTCGCACTTTTTTCTCTCTTCCAACAAGAAATCGTCCTCTGTTCTCCTCTCGATCTTAATAACGATGGGAGCAGCGACGTTAAACGCAAGGAACATGCGCACACGTGTTTCACTTTTCGAAGGGAGATTAACGAGAATGAGAGGGCTGACTGTAATCGAAAGGACCAATTTGATAAGATTGATTGAATAAAATGTGCAGTGATAGAAAAGATAAGCGTGGTAGGAGAAAAAGAAAAAAGCGATTCATCTTTTGCTGAGAAAGAGAGAGAGAGAGAGAGAGAGAGAGAGAGGGAAAGAAAGAAGGAGAGAGTACGATGTTCGGTGATTATTATCCGTCCATCTATGTAAACATTCAAATATTCTTCGTGAGCGATAATGCCGACGAGGTTTGCTCGAAGGAGCCGAACACCATCTCTTGATTCGTGATGTGAACAGCGCGCACTGCCCTCGAGCTGGAAAAAAAAATTTCGAGGAATATGCAAGTAGACGAACGAGATATCTTTCGATGAACATCTCGTTCAATACATATGTATATGGATATAGCGTGTATGCGATTCAATACACCGACGAATACCCACATTTTGCGGACCAGAGCCTACCGATTAGGCAATTTCTTTGATCGATGTTATTGTATCCTTGTACCTGTGTGCGTAGTAAAACCGCGCCAATTTTATTGTCTTTTATTGTTATTAGTGTATAAAACATCGTTGTTTGCGTACTGACCGTTGCTATCAGGATAATGATTTTTTTTATTCTACGAAAGATGGGGACACGGCGAGAAAACGAGTCTGATCGGATTTAAGACTCGGTCCCGATTCTTATACACCATACGATATCGGTGCTAGCGATGACAATGACAATGACCATGACAGTGACTGTTTTTGTTTCTATTTCTATTTGTATTTCTATGTATGTACGCATGCCCAATATATCTGAACAAGGTTATCGTTTTATCGACAGTGTATTATATCCCTATATGTATCGTAAAATCATCGAATTACATTTTCTTTCTCTTCTTTTTCAATTCTTTTCTTTTATTTATTACGTATCAACTAGAAAACTACAAAATCAAGAGAAAAATAGTTGAAAATACTCGCTCATATATTACATGATTGTAAACGTAAATAGACATTCGATAAAAACCAAAACTGTTGTTTTCCAAACTTGTATATTGTCGTATAATGTTAATAATGTTTGGAAGAAAAGACGATACGTAGGTGATACGAAATACGTTTGAATTGGTCAAATAAAGAAACAGCATTTTATCATTCATACAACTTATTCGCTACGCGTTACATATATGTATCGTTCCTTTTTTCTTCTCTCTTTTGTTTCTTTTTTCTTTCTCTATAAAATTGTGTAAATACTTACATGATCTTCTGTATCGGTTATATTAAAATACGTGTATTTAACAAATTTGTACTTTGAATGAAATTTATCTTTTAGAAGATAATATTGAAATAAGAAATAAGAAAGAAGAAAAAAGATATGTATATGGGAAAAGAATGAAGAAGAGGAGGAGGCGGAGGAAGAGGAAGAGGAAGAGGAAGAGGAAGACGAACACGAACTTTAACGATTCAAAGATTTTTTATATTCTATTGTATTTACATAATTTTATATGCGAAAGAGATAATTGTTTGGTAAATCTCAATTCGTACAATGTTAGGTTACGAAACTGAACGTGCACTTAAGCATTTGTTCGCGTATACGTACAGAGTATTAATAGTTTGCTAAGATGTCACAGTCATCTGTATATAAGTCTAACCTCTTCGTTTCTTACATGATAGATGGTTACATTGGACACATCCTTGGATAATTTAGGATTTTTTTATCCAAAGATTCGCCAAGTGGTTTTTGAATACGATCGAGTATAATCACACACGGCCAGCAAAGAATATTGTCGGGAAGTGCAAAGCAAAGTGAAATGTACGATTAATAGCCTAAATGTCATTAAACGGTCAAGGATAAAAATATTGAACATATTTTTGTGTAAATCGAATAATGCGATCGAAGCAAATAATTAACAAACATATATCATATATCGAGGGTTGTATCGTTTTAAACTTCACTTTGCGAATGAAACTGAGTTGAAAAGAAAAAGAAGCGTAATGAAAACGAGTAACGTTTTTCTGTAGAATAACACTGCTCTATAAGATTTTTTACGTTTTTCTCGTATCATCGCTTCGAATTCGTTTCAAATATTTTCCGCTCTCCCTGTATTCGTGTTAATTAATAACCATGTCAAAACTTGATGTACCAAAATTTGTGACCGCGCTTTTTTCCTTTAAAGGGAAAAACAATGATGAAGTATGTTTGATTTCCTATTTCATAGCGTAGTATTCCTTCTCTATACAAGATTGGTTTACAATGTTAAACATTGTTGTATTTCTACTACAGCTATGTTTTAAGAAAGGAGATGTGATAACGATAACACAGATGGACGACGAAGGTTGGTGGGAGGGTACGTTGTATGATAAAACAGGCTGGTTTCCATCTAATTATGTCAAAGAATGCAGAGTTTCAGGTATTAAACGTATAGAGAAATAGTTTGTTTTAGTATTCGAATAATTTGTAGAATCTGTTGTTACATTTATTTTTATTTACAGAGAGCAGTGTTTTAGCTACGAAGGCTTCTCCTGAAAAAATTCTGCAAGAATCACCTGTACATCAAAAACTAAATCGTGATATCGTACTAAAGGACATAATAGATTCTGAAAGAGTGAACGTGGCAGAATTACAGGGTTTAATAAATAGTTTCTTACATCCTTTAGAATCTACCAATATGTAAGCATATGTAACGCGTGCGTGCGTGCGTGCGTGCGTGCGTGTTTGTGTGTGTATTTAATATTTTTAGTACTAAAAATGAAGATATTGATACAAATTTTGAGTTCAGACTGAACAAAGAAGAGTACAAGCAACTTTTAGGTAACGTACACGAGATTCTAGAAGTACATCAACGCCTGTTATCTAATTTGGAAGCAGCTATGACGCAAGGATGTGCTTCAAGAATTGGAAATCTCTTTCTAATGCTTGCTCCAAAATTAAAGTCCATCCATACAATGTACTGTGGAAATCATCCACGTGCTGTATGTATTTTAGATCGGTACAGGTATGCGTGAAAGTTAAAACTACATTTATTCTACATTTATTCTACATTTATTCTACATTTAATTATAAAAAGGAACGATCGTTTCAAAGTAGAGTTTTTTTTTTTCTCTTACAGAGATGAATTGAATGATTTCATGGAACGTAATGGAGCAATATCGCCGGGTATATTAGTATTAACAACTGGCTTAAGCAAACCTTTTCGAAGGTTGGATAAATATTCTGCTATGCTTCAAGAATTGGAAAGATATACGGAAAAGAATCATCCTGATAGGGGTGATACCCAACGCAGTATAGCTGTATACCGAGAAATAGCGGTGAGATGTTTAATTGTATTTATATGTTGTTGACGCGTTTGAGCTCTATTCGACTGTCTTTTTGATACGATAGAAGTATTCTTTTGGATTATTTTTGTTACACAGGATCGATGTGCATCCATACGAAAACAACGCGAGTTAGCGCTTCAGGTGTTAACTAGTGGTATTAAAGGATGGGAGGGAGAAGAGTTAAGCTCTCTCGGAGAAATTCTTTACGTCGGGTCTGTAATTTTAGCAAGCGGAACTACGGGGCTTGATCGTCGAGATAGATACTTTGTACTTTTCCCCACGACCCTTTTGGTTCTTAGTGCCAGTCCAAGGATGAGTTCCTTCGTCTATCAAGTATATTTGAAATAATGTTTTTGTATAAATATTATATCTTTCTGCATATTCCATTTGACACGAACATATTCAAATAAATCTGTACACAGTTTGTACTTTTTGTTGGTAGGGAAAACTTCCATTGACAGGTATTACCATTACTCGGACAGAAGATACCGAGGAAATAAGAAATGCTTTTGAAATTACAGGTAAGGAATAAGGAATAAGGAATTCGTTGCTGAATAAAAAATGTAAAGTTTATTTTAGTAAAAAATTTCTGCTTGTCTTTAGGACCAATGATTGAAAATATACTAGTACTTTGTGCTACTAAAGAGGATCAACAGCGGTGGATCGAACTTTTGATCCAGGAACAAACGACGAGCAACAGTCTTGTGAAATCATCGACAACGTCGCGCGTGAGTTACAATCTACCTCCGTATACTCGTCTTTCAAGATATTTCGCAAAGTTAATCAAGAAAATGATTATACGGCCTGATCTTTTGAAAAAATTGCTTTATTTACAATATGTTCTGAAACCGGATATGAGTAATGTGAAAATGCGAAAGGCCAATGTAACGACTTATATTCTTTATCCTGTGCAAAGAAATAGTAAAGATGGTTGTTCCAATGACTCTGAAATCACAAGCTTCGAGCTGAATAAGATAAAAACGGAACAATCACTCGTTGGAACGACGATGTTGCGCAAATCTACTCTAACTCTCGATGTTAAATATGCGATAGGAGATATCGATCTTAGCACTGTAGGAATAGTAAACGGCTCGCCTTTAACGGAATTATCAACGGAAAATAGTGTGTGCGAGATTAGCAAAAGTTTACCACCTATCGGTGGTGCAAGTTTTATCGCTACTGGTTTCATCGATAACAATAACGTGAATGATCTTACTGTTGGCGATGGACAACTGGTTTGTCGATCGTGTTTCACCGATCATTCTCGTTCATTTCCAATTGGACGTAACTTTCGACGAAATAAATTCGGTGAAACGAAAGAGCACATAGATACAACGGTAGCGATAAATTCTTCGAAGAATATCGGATTCGCTTCCGAACGGTCTGCTACCATAGATTCTTCCGTACATCGACCAACGATCGATACGATTCATGCGTGTAGCCGAGAAAAGCTTGAATTTGGTTTTCAAGCAAACACTGTAAGCGTCAGGTCGTCCGATTCGGGAATGGCTGAAAGCTATCGATTGAATTCCTTTGAAATCAATTCTTCTCGTAAATCGTACGCGTGCGTTGGTAACAAATACAACATTGAACGCATAATAAGATTCTCTTCCGGCGAGAGTGAGAACGATGAGAATAATTTTGAGTATCAATGCGTTTGCACCTCGCCTTTCGATTCTACGCCCAGAGATAGTGCTGACTTATCCGATTTATCAAAACGCATCGACAATACTTTAAATTCTTCGATCTGTGATACCACTGGCACAAGAGTTTACAGTTGTGATAATTGTTTGACCAACCAAGTACAAACGCAAGAAAATACAATTTATGTATCTTCGGACAAACACGATCATACGATGCGAAGAAGGTTTACGCAACCTATACCGTACACGCATCAAACTATCGTACAAAAAGTTGGAAAAAAGGCGATCCAGCCAAATCGTTCAGCTGTTGAAAATGATTACAACGGAACAAATGAAATATATACGTCAGGACTGTACGCCCATTGGTGGTTGAAGAAATCTATACCATTGTCCGGATACTCGAATCAAGGCAAGCTTCCATGGCATGGCTGTTTCTCTTTTTTTTTTCTTTTTAGTATAGATAACGTTTTCACCCATTTTGCTACTAATTGTATCTTAGTATACGTACTCACACACACTCTCTCTCTCTCTCTCTCTCTCTCTCTCACACACATACACACATATGCGCGCGTATACATACGCATATTATAAGCACGGATGCATATACATGTATGATTATATGCTTTCGTTTCACAGCCATGTTGTGTGAAGTAAGCTTTCGCTTTGCTAATAACGGTATGCATTTTAAGAATTCGAATCGGAAGAAAAAAAAAAACAAAAAAATAATTCATCTTAAAAGTTGCATAGATAACCGATTTATTTGTTATTTCTTTGTCATTCGTTTAAAATGCTGATGTGTGTGACTACAGCATGTTTCAAAATTGATTTCATTCTTAATTATAAATGAATTGTGTTAATGTCTTTGATTAATTTTTTTTCTCTCATCTTATCAGATTTGCAGTCAACAAAATGGGAAACAACAGCAGCAGCAGCAGCAGCAACAACAATGCAAATCGATCATGGAACATTGTCCCTCTCTAGAAATTAAAACACCTTGGAGTATCGCTTCTTTACGACCAGCACCTCCTTTCTATACGTTCAGAACATTTGGTAAAACTGATACGAGTTTGGATTTGTCACGCACACCAAGGCCGTGTAGTATGAATTTAAAATTGAATTGCACGAAGTATGCGTATCTTAGTATCAATAATAATACAGTTGTTATCGATTGCAGACGAAAGACAATTCGAAGAAGATGCGATCATATTAAAAGTGATCGAGGCTTACTGCCTTTCCGTCAATGCCAGATTCACTGTGCATTCTGGAGAATCGACTTGTAGGTCGTGAATTACATTATTGGTTTTTAAGCTATATAATAATTTTGTTCGCAGCAAAGTTTATACATATATCGTGTATTATATTTGCATTTTAGCAATGTTGGAATACGATTCGCATAAAATATCGGACAGCACGTCATTGATGCAGAACCGAGGGAATTGGGATTTTTGTAGTAATCGGTAAATTTCCACCTAATTTTAATACAATAATATACAATTACAGGATTATTAAACACGCGTACATTTATTCGGTATAGGATATTATCGGAAACGGTTAGAACATTGAAAAGTCAAATGACAGATTTACAATCACAAATGTCATTATTGACGAAACAATTAGACGAAGAGAGAAGATCGAGGCTTTCTTTAGCCGCTACGGTAAAACGCACGATAGGTGTTGTGGATGGATCGATACCTTGAAAGGTTTCCTTTAGGAAAAAACATAAATTTTTAGCTGTAACGGTTGATCCGTGTTCAATTGTATTCGTATTTTTTAGTATCGTTCAATCCGAGTTTCACAATGGGAATGTTATTTTTGTAAATTTTCCATAATGCAATTGTAATAAAAATATTTGAACAAGTAAACGAAGAATTAAATTATTCGAACCTTTGAGATGCGTTTGAGATAAGGGTTTTGGTTTTGGCAGTTGTTTCGTTCGGATGGATATCGTCGAATACGTATGCGTCGTAGCGAACGTATCAAGTATCGCAGGCTCGGTTGTGTGTATATAATTCGAATAGGATGCATTGAAAATGATCGATGAATCGGTAAAAAGATGTTCGATTCGTTCATCTTGATTTATTTTTAATACGTTCCAATTCGTTTACCCTACTTCGTGCGTGTTCTAACCTGTGCCATGCCATTTGAAGTACCTTTTGGCTAGCATATCCAGAGCCTTCGTGCGGTTGTCCTGAGAAAAGTAACGACGAATAAGATATACCAAGGATATATTAAGGCCGATGATAGTTTTGTGCGGTCAAACGAGTGTTTACCTGTAGAAACTTGAGTCAGATAATTAATTTGTTCGCTCAATTTTGATTCCACGTGACCTAATGTTTTTAAAAATTGTTGAGTTTGTGCTTCGGCTTGTTTCAAACTTGACTTTTCTTTACTGAGCTCCACAAAAGCTTGCCCTACACAAGGGCAATTATAATTAAATCTGAACTGTTTGAACTATACAAGAATTGTTGTCGCACATCGGATAGATTGTGTTGGAAAAGAATCGTGTTTTTCAATCACCTGCACTTTGTAGACAAACGATAATATCCTTTTCGATCGTTTCAAGAATTTGTATTCTCTCCATTGGTGGCGTCATTGCGAATCAATTTCGAGGATTAAATTTATGTAAAAGCAGGAAAAAAACAAAAAAGTAGAAAAAAAGAAGGGAAATAGAAAAGCATAGAACGCAACACGATGCAAGACAGAGATACTCAAACACACTCGACATACTCACGGAGAGAGAAAGAGAGAACAACATTGGACTATCGTACGGAACGATCGAAGTTGACCGAAGATAATCGGAATTGGCCGAAGCGTGGCGCTGTCGTAGGCTTCTTTAAGCGACGACGACGACGACGACGACGACGACGACGACGATAACAATTGATAACTACATATTGATAACTACTTTACGAAGAAAATAATTTGGAATACGTAAAGAATTTTGATTGTTCGTAGAAAGGAACAACGAACAAAGAAGAAACATACAGGAGTATTATACGGGTTTTTAAGGATGGTAATAATAGTAAAAAGTAAGAGTAATAATTTTTCAGTCAGCCAAGGAGAAGGGTATGATCGGTGAGGAATTTGTATCGAGGTATTTCCATATTGGTAGGCGCAGGTCCTCTACGTATACGTCCAGCGGCATCGAAATGAGATCCATGACAAGGACAATAAAATCCACCAGGTATAATACCAGAATTAGGAATCGGTATACAACCGAGATGCGTACATATTCCAACGACGATCAACCATTCCGGTCGTTCGGTTCTTTTGTCGTCACTTTCAGGATCTCTTAACTCGGCGATATTTACTAATTTTTCTTGTTCTATAATCGATCGAGAGCTAAAACAAACATGTTTGAAATTTTCATTTAATATCGAAAAATAATATTTGAAAAAAAGATAAAGGTTGACTTAATCATGGGGATGTTTGTTGTATCTGACCGATGATAAACGAAGATTGGTTTTCCACGCCATTTAAATATCGACACTTTTCCAATGGTTATGTCTCGCAAATTAATTTCAATTTGCGCTTCCGCCAAAACGTCGCGCGACGGGGATAGAAATGATATATAATGCAACGTGTGAGATTTTAGCCCATAGAGCGCAGCAACACCGGCCACTAATTATAATAAGCAAAGAATCATGTTATCTCGTATTTTTTCTTATCCCTCTTTTTCTTTCTCATCGCGTAAATTGTATCCTCCAACTGACTCGATGAAACGTACCGAAGGACATCGCGTAAGTTGCTGTTCGTCGTTCATCTATGCTTCGCATGGCTGATACGTTGGGATTTTTTAGCGATTTTCGTCGATGTTCTTGAAAATTTCCTATTGGCAAATCGGTATGCGCGTTTCGGTTTTTTAAACAAAATATCAAGAAACTCATGTTTAACCAGTTTTCCAGGGATCGGATAGATAGTAAAGAACGTGACATTTCTTTTTAATCCGGATTCTGAGATGCCGATGATCACGCCGCTAGCACGCTGTTCTTCTCTTTACGTTTATATAAACTATTCAGCGTAACGTAACGCGTAATTGTTTCATTTTTATCCTGGTTACGATTCGCGGTTGTCTTTTTAAACAGGTGATTGTGATATTGTGATATTGTGATATTGTGATATTGTGATATTGTGATATTGTGATTGTATTTGTATTTGTATTGAAAAAAGATGGAAAGAAGGAAAAGAATACGGATAATACAGTTTGTTTCATGCATTTTATAAATCTAAATCTGTTTATAGCGTTTTATTTTTCAACGAGGATAAGATAAGTTTTGATCGCAAGTTTCATTACATGTTTCGTTAAAAGCGAATCCATTCATCTCTGGTAAAGTCTCTGGAATATATGCCAAAGGTAACAAGATTTTTTGTCGGTTCGTTCAAAGTGACAGACAGGCTTGTTTGCTTTCCGTATGTATGCTCGAGGAACGTCCAATGTTGAAACGGTAACAACGAGGACCCGAGGACAGAGGGCATTGTCAGAATTTGTGAATAATCGTGGTCGAACGTTGCCGTGACACTTAAAGTGGTAAAAGTGGTATTGGACTGACCGACGAAACCGCAAGAGAGGATCGAGTCGTTGGAACATTGTATCAATCCGCACAAGCGAACACCAGCTTTTATTACATTACCGTACACGCGAACTCCGTTGTAAACTACGGCACGGTAATTAGTCGAAGACGAATCGACGATGCCTGTACGAACGTGAAAATCGCAACAAAAGTTGTGATCACAGATGGTTTTTGCCATCGAAACGTTGAGCGGAATAGATTGAAAGGTTGCCACGTTGTCGTGTAACAAACGTAACCAATTTACGGTATCTCCTTCCTTCTTCGTTTCACGAAGAGCGTGCGAAGCACTTTGTTCTTGGTAAAAATCTTTCTTTTCTTCCTTTTCCGTCTTTTCTTCCTTCGTATCCTTCTTACAATTACTTGATTTTTGTTCTCCTAGTCCCCTAGACTTGGTCTTTTTAGGGACTCGGGCAATCAAAAGCCGATGCTCGATATCGGGGAACATGGTCGCGTTGGCTATCCCGTTACGACCTAAAAAATTGAAAAAATTTAGAAACGATCAAACGATAATTATTATATTAATTAATTTGTAAAATTGGCCTAAATTAAATATATATATATATATTGTATATATATAGATATTTGGGCGGAACTAAGAGTAAAGAAGTAAAGAAGTAAAAAAGTAAAAAAGTAAAAAGTGGGGTCTGTGCATTACCCAAATAAATGCCGCTTCCTGCGGCGCCAATATCGGGTTGGTGATAATCAGCTGCCAGTAGATTTACATCCTCGGCAAAGGACCATCCGGAATGCGTTTGAACGCCTGAAACAAGTAATTAGTTTGATTGCAGTTGATTCGCGTTTCGGGAAAACACCGATGTAATAATACTTACTGGTTAAAAAGGGAACTTCTGAAAACCAAGCGGTTGGAAATACGATATCTGTGATTCCTTGGATTCTTGTCAAGTTCAAGGCCGGTTGGAAAAATAATATATCGAAGCACGTAAAGGTACCGAATTTCACTCCGAAATCAGTGTCGAAAGTGACCATTTCCGGTTTATCGGTTTTATCGAATCGTGCCTCCATATAGAGATTGAACTTGCGATATCTGTTTACGAAGGTAACGAGTAAAAGATGAAACAACAGCAACAACAGCAACAACAACAAGAATGATCGATACATAAATACGCACCGCACGATCAATCGCGAAAACACGATTACCTGGCAATTATTTTTCCTGTTCGATCGAACACAACGTTGGTATTGTAATAACGCGTCCTATTCGAATGGCAACCATCGTCGTGGTCGCAGACTAACTTCTCGGCGATGTTTATCACTACGTAGATGCTATTTTCTCTGGCCGCGCACGATAATCTTTTTAAGCTCTACGAATAATAACCAATGAAGATTAAACTAATTTATAATAAAAGGCACTCGATGGAGCGAGTACTAGACGTTTACTTCGCTAACGTGGATGTCGTTTTCTGTGCAAGGAATATATTCGCGTAGAGCGGAAGGAACTATCGTTGCCCAGGACTCCATTCTTGATCTATCGGGCATGTTGATCGACGTCAATCCATCTTCCGGAAACACGATAATATCGACCTTCTATGAAATTTTCGATCCAAGTGTTAGAAAAGCTGACCGTTAATCGTAAATATCGACACGATTAGTCGAGCTCACCTGTTTACTCGCTTTTTCTATGTACTCTATGTACGCGTTAGTGTTCTCTCTTAAAATTAACGGATCATTGTTTCCCTTATAAACAGGCGGAAATTCTACCACCGCTGCAGTGTAATAATTGGACGGGTCCTGTTTGGTCATCTGTAACGTAAAACCAACTACACGAATTGCAATTAAAACATTCTTACCCTTATTAATCGATGTCCAGTCTGGTTTCGTGTGTGTTTGTTCGATTGAAATATCAAGTTTACCTGATGCGAAAACTGGGCGAGAGTTAACAGGAATCCCAGATAGATTAGTCGTTGATGCATGATGCTCGTTCCTTTCGCCTTGCGTTTTAGTTGCTTTCGACGAAGAAAAACTGGAAACCTACGACGTGGAGTATGTTTTACTTTCTTTCTTTCTTTCTTTCTTTCTTTCTTTCTTTCTCTTTATAATAATATGTGATTATATGGATTCTTGGTTTCTCGTTTTGGCTCAAAGTTAAACAAATGTTAGCGAAACCAAACACACTGTGCACTTGTGTCGCGTATAATCACGACTGATGATTAAATAGCAATCAATGTATCAAGTGTAAGTACGTATACGTAATATAGAAATTTACAGAGTCGGCGTATCAATAGTACAAAGTGCAAAATTTGTGACGTGTGCATAATTTGTTAACGGGTGTATAAAAATAGTGGAAAGGTTGATTTGAGGTTACGTTGATTTTGTGAAACAATTTCACGACTAATCGAACGTCTCGGTTACTTTTCCGGTATTTTCTATTTATGTCCACGTTACCACAATTGCAGCGAGAATTTACCATATGCTGTGAATATTTTATATCGAACAACTTGAATAGTGGGAGAAGTTTCCGAACGATTCTCTCCACTCTTTTCTCTACTCTTTTCCGAGCAGTTGGAGCGTAGTACATACATACATACATACATGTGTACATACATAGTGTGATGGCAGTTGCCATGCCATACGTCCTTCATTCTGTACGAGATAAGTATGTATGTATAAGTACAACGAAGGTATGATATTATCTTTAGCACTTTTAGATTTTTCTCCTTATTTCTTGATTCCATACGTTAATCTAACACTACATTGCGACACTCTAGATATACATACATACATATATATATATATATATATATATATATATATATATATGTGTGTATAATAATTATTGATTAATATTTTCTACAAGATTTGATAAAAATTTTTATATTTATATAATAATCTAACATCAGTCTGCACTTTATCTGTATCGTTTGATCACAGGTTCGTGATAGAAAATTGATTTCGCAAAAGATGTATGGATCACCTGAGACACTCTAGCGTACAAAGTAAATACGATGTGGTGATTGAAATTTAAAAAATAAAAATGGTTTTGTAAATTTTAGTATTTGTAACGTAAATTGTAGTAATTGTAAAACATACAGTATCTTGGCGTTATGAAAAAGTTTTTAAAAAAATATAGCGCTCTTCGAAATCATTTACTACCTTTTCGATTCTCGTTTGAACACTCGCTGTTGTTCGGTAAGTGGCGACAAATTTTTATAACGAAAAAAAAAATCTCGAATACGATTTGACATATATTCTTGGGTAGGTATAACGGAACAAGTTACTTTTATACTTTGCTGTTTTTTTATTAGCTTTCTTGCAATTTCTAATATATTAAATAAAATAAATCAAAGTATTAAATAAAACTGTTTCGTTTTTTAGTTTTTATACAAAACTATAGCTCTCAATGAATCAAAGATAAAGAAAGTAATTTGAATGGGAAGAAAAATTCCGATATAATGTTTGAAACTTGTCTCCAAGATACATACAGGTAACGAAAGGGATAGGGACGACGGGATCGTGGGATTCGGAACGCAAAGAAAAAAAAAGATGGGGCATAATTTTGATGGAAGGACAAGTTACTTATGAGTCGTGTGCAAATGAGATGGCGGCGCGCGAGGGTGTGCCATAACATTGAGGTTTGGAAGGTATGCCGTAGTCCAAAAGGTGGGGGTCGCGAGCGAGAGCTCGTGAGCTCGTATATACGGGTGGAAAACTGGCGAGGTCGTAGCGGTGGGGGTTAGCAGCCGCGAAGCAGCAGTGCGTCGCGACGCTGCTTGTCACGCGGTTGCTGTTTCTCTCCTATTTCCACCTCTTTCTTGTTCTGAAACATTTTTATAACTAGTAACTAGACTAGACTTTATTCTTTCACCTTCGTTTCTCGACCATTTTTTTATCTTCACCCTATTATCGTGTCTTTTGTATTTCGTTTTTCGTCTTTCGTCTTTCGTCTTTCGTCTTTCGTCTTTCGTCTTTCGTCTTTCATCTATCGTTTTTCATCTTTCGTCTTTCGTCTTTCGTCTTTCGTCTTTCGTCTTTCGTCTTTCGTGTTTCCTTGTTCCTTCCTATTCTTTACACCGTTTTCTTCCTCTTTCAAGATCTTTATCCCAGACTCGATCTCCTTCCCTTTTTACCCTCTTCCCCATTCCCTTTTACACATCAAATGCGCGCGCGCGCGCGCGCGTGCTCCCTCGCTCTCTGTATTCCTCGTTTTGCTTCGTTCTCCCTTTTTAAATTTATAACAAATAATCAAACAACATTCATTTTTTGGTACTTTTATACTTAAATATCCTTTCGGTTTCCACACGAATCATTTCTCTATACTTTTATTGTTTTTTTTTCCGCTTCGATTTCGTTTAGAACTTGTTCAATCCGATTCGATTTGAAAAAGTTCGTGCGTTAACGAAGGGAAAGAAAAAAAAGGAATATCATCAGAGAAGCTTGGAGACGTACGTTGTCCAGTGAATGGTTGCGGTCAAATTCTACCGGTTACCGATGACGTTTGTCAAAAAATTTTCCTCTTAAATAGCGTGCGTTAAAATAGGAGCGACAGAGGGTAGCTTTCTCTTATGTTTTGGTGAGTATTTGACAATTCGTGTTCCACGCTACTTCTAGCCTTTTCTCTCCGTTCGATCTGTTTCCTTTCGTACCTGTTTCGTACATAGTTCGCCCATCGACTGCATCGAGTTGTGTTAGTAATGATTTCTGTTCGGAGCAAACGTCTTAACCTGATTCGTTTTAATGGTAAACGTGTGTGAGAAACAGCGATTTTTTTTTTTCAACATCGAGGCTGCGTATTGCTACAAATGGCTACGAATGACTACGAATGGCACTGCAGGAATACGATCGGCTCGTATGGAATTATCTGTATGTATGTATGTATGTATGTATGTATGTATGTATGTATGTATGCATGTACAACAACAGGGTACATTGTTTGCCGATAAGCTTTACTCTCTAATAAGAAATCGAGTTTTAATGTTCGAATTTTGATTAATACGTGTCCAAGAAATACGTAACCTGCTTAATTTAGTGTTAGGATGTAACCAGAGTTTTATAGAATTTTAATATCTCGAGTACATGGTCCGATACGTGTAAGAAAAGAAATGTAAAAAAGAAAAAGGAAAAGAATTATCTACCGGTATGTTTGAGTTGTTTGAAAAAATAAAGAAACCGGCATACGTTGAAATTGAATCGGTCGCTTCGTTAGGACGATACGAGGTAACTGTTCATTGTCGTGTTTCGGGGTAGTTTTAGAATCTCGGAAGAAGGATCGTAACGCTCGGAAGAAAAGCGGATAAAAATATTGAAACGAGGAACCGAGTGAGTAAACCATTTCTTGAACGCGTTACATTTACCGAAGGCGATCTCTTTACGATCGACGATACGACCGAACAAACTTATCAGAATGAAATCGAACGAAAATCTGATTACATTGTACAATTACAAAGGGACGAAACAATAAAATTGTGATCGGAAAAATGTATGAAACTGTATCTGTCTGTCGTTTCAACGTCTTATATCGAGCTTCGGTCAAGGTTACTACTCGCTGCTGGCAATGGGATCGAAACGATCCGGGTCATCTCTATGAATAACGTTTCCAACTTTTCTTTTTTTACGAACTTGTGTCGTTCGTTTAAAGGAGCTTCTATGAAATAGAAGAAATTCGAGACTTTATTATATTTATTATAAAAAGAATCAAGTATCTGTTTGCAATGTCGCGTTGGTAACCGTGTTAAATGGTATCGAAACGAAAGTGGGAACCATAATTGGATTAATGATGCGCATCAGTTTTTCGAGATCTAGTGTTTTAAAGTACTTTACAGAAGCATGTTTAATATGGAAAAGATTTCGATCGCAACAAGTGATATGCTAGAATAAATTTCTGTGCGCGTAATGTTGTTTCTTTCCCAACATATGTATTAGCAAAGACAGAAGCTTTGTTCCTCGACCTAATTTTAAACCTTTTGAAAGTTTGGTAAATGGTCAATTATAAATGCTGTCTCGGCCGGTTCCGTCAGTTCAATTTTAAAGCTGGTCGGCTTTTCACGCTTTTTCAGCTTTTTTAGCTTTTTTAGCTTTTTTAGCTTTTTTAGCTTCGTTTTCTTTGTTTCACGCAAAAAACACGACTCGTTCGGATAACGAACGTTTCGAGGTCGAAAGGTTAAGGTACGTGCCCTTCGAAATCACCGTTCGTTGAAGAGAGAGATTATATGTATACTACGATACCAAGGTAGAATTAATAGAAAAAAAAAGGAAAAAAAAGGAAAAAAAAGAAAAAGAGAAACGATTGCTGGACGTGCGATTGAACTTTTTTCAGATACTTCCTTTTTTTCTCTTCCCTTTTTCAATGTTAACTAGTCAATGAATATTTTCCTCTTGGCGAGTATCGTATTTTTGAAATCGCTAAATCCTTTCTCTTCTTCGCCATGTTGGAACTTTGTAAATTATTAACCGAAAAAGGGTGCGTTTCATCTCCCCAGTCGATTATTATTATTAACATAATAATCGATTATTAACCGGTTCAGTGAGTTTGAACGTGCTTGGTTAAACCTCGTTAGACACGATTGCGAGATGAAAAGGTGAACAGCGAACCGAGATCCGTAGGAGTGATCGAAGAACGTATCCCTAGACTAGACTTGAATTAAAATGTATTATTATATAATCGATAGAATGTTCCGGAAGTATGGTAAAATGAGAATAACAATCATAATAATAATAATAATAATAATAATAATAATAATAATAATAATAATAAATAAATAAATAAATAAATAAATAAATAAATAAATAAATAAATAAATAAATAAATAAGTAAATAAAATAAAATAAAATAAAATAAAATGTAAAGAATGATGTAAGATATTTGATTGTTTGACATCATGATTTGGATACAGTGATTTGTAGTCGGAATAGATTATCGGAAACAGGAGCTAAATTCTGTGATTCATCGTTCAATTTTACATTTTATTTTAAAAGAAAAAGTGAAACGGTCGAACGGTATTCGTATCTTGATCAATGCATAATATGGTGGAATAGGTAAGTAACGGTACGATTTACGTATACGTAACAATCGGGTAATCATACTAAATGGAGAGTAAAAAAGACGGTGGGTGTAGTGGTAATAAATAGAAGAAAAGGAAGGTATCGATCGGTTGGAAGAATATAATTGTTAGAGATGGCATGACATATTCGCGAGATTATAATCGTTTGTTCGATGATTGGTAGATTGGCAAGTAGAAGAGTTAATTGGTTACTCGAAATCTAAATTGGATAAGTTTGAACGTTCGAACGGGTGAGGCAGTCGTTTAGAATGATGGTTTAGAAGCAGGATCGTAAAGAAATTGATCGTCGCATTGTTTATTCCTGGCTCGTCCTCGACAAGCAACACCCTTTCTGCGTACATGGAAAGTGGAAAAAGTGGAAAAAGTGGAAAAAGTGGAAAAAGTGTAAAGATGAGAGGAGGAAAGGGACGATATAGTATTTTTAATATCGCTGTTGTATACGATGCGTTACTTTTTTCTACGATTAATATTTGGACTGTATCGATGGAACTGGTATAATTGTAAGGTTGTATAGGACACTTTTGCTGGAATTAAAAATTTTTCTGTTGAAGGTGACTCTTGGCATGGAACAAAAGGACGTGATTTTAACGGCAGTTTTCGGAACGATCGGAGGTCTTGCTGTACTCGTGGTTTTCGGTGTAGCTGCCTGGCTTTATCTACGTGCAAAGAAATCGAAACGACGAAACGACGATCTCGAACAGGAGAACGAATCCGGGGATAATTTTAGCGGTGATCGACACGGTCGATCGACGAAAAAAAATGGCCTTTTAAATCTAAGGACTCCTTTGATCGGTACAAAGTCTTTTGGGTAAGGAGAAACTTTAAACGATTCGATTACCTTGTTTTACGAATTTACGTATTTACGTTAAAAATTGATTTTGTATGAAATTGACTTTAAAATTGTGTTAAAATCAATCGATCATCAAATACATGGACCATTACCATTCCTGTTGGAAAGAATATAATACGGTTATGATAAGAGATGTAAGGAAACGAGAGAAAGAAAGTAAAGGAAACATGGAAAGGGAAGGAAAGACCAGGAAGTTGTGTAGCGGGTGAAAATTGATGAAAACGTAAAGGATCGTGTTGGTTGGTAAAGTAGGTTGTTGCTTATATCCAGTTGCTTATTACCGACCGACCAAATCATTTTTCAACAGTAAGTTGTCCAAAAACTGAATTATCGTCGGTTCATCGTCTCGTCTTACCAGCGATCTTACCCGCGATGCAGAAATTTGGCTACTCTCGATTACGCAAATTCATAATCCAACGATTAATCGATATTCCCGTTTTGACGACACGATTGAATCAATGGACCGACACGTTTCCCTTTTCGTCCAATCTCTCGCGTTCGATCGACCCGACCAGCCAATGTTGAGGAAAAGGTTTGATAATTTCGAGAAAGACAGAATTAGATCGTAGGAAAGTGAAGAGAGTCGATCGAAGGTAGAAACTTACCAAGAATTGATATATGCGCAAAGTTGCGCGCGCAATTTCTTTCGAGCGCGTCGGAGCACGCGCGTGTTTCATCGAATCGATGTATCCGTGATAGCAGATAATCGATAATGGTACATGGTACAACCATAGTAATATATCGTTCTAAGACAAATCAATTTTATAAGTGAACTCGAGAGATTTTATAGAGGAAAAAAATTCCACGGTTCGATCGATCGCTCGATTCGCATACATTTTTCGACGTCTAATCAAACTAGTTGAGAGAAAAAGTTAAAGGAAAGGAAAGAGAAAAGGAAGAAAGAAAGAAGGAAAGAAGGAAAGAATGAAAGAAGGAAAAAATGGCAAACGACGAGAAACGGAAGAGGTAGTGCGCTATAAATTCCGTAATACCCGACAAGGTGCCAATTGGAAAGCTGCCAAGTAGTCTGGTGTTTCGTAGCACTTAAATCGGCTAAACGCAACAGATATGCCACTTGTTACGTTGCATACTACATAACTTGTTTCTTTTATTAGAATTCGTATAGTATCTACGATCTGTTGCGATCCGTTGCGATCCGGTACGGTCCGTTACGATCGTCGGTTATTCGCTTCGACAGGCAATAAGGGCTAATCTAATAATAAGAGAAAGATCGGTCTGTAGGCGCGTGTAAATACATGTTATTATCTGTCCTCATCCTCTGTCGTCCGATTCTCGCGAAAGGTGGTTGAGCAAAAATCTGTTCAAGCTACTTACTTATCGTTCCTTAAAATTATAAACCGAGAAAACGAACAAAGTTAAAGATGAATTTGATCTTGACTTTGTTGGTGATAGATACACGTTGGGGTGGGGATGTATGGTCGAGAAATGTGTTTGACAGATGTATCCAAGCTACGTACAACTAATTCATGCGGTGGCATTACTAAACAGTAGCGTTCAGTTTCCGTACCATCTGTTCGCAATATATTATTTTCAACTATGGATCTCGTTATCCTGTTTCTACGATTCAAATATTTTCACTTGCTCGAAATACGGGAACCTTGGAAAATATTGATGAAATGTTGGACGAAAAAAAGTAAAGGTTGAAGAAAGTTAAACTTTTTTTTAAATAGGCCAATTATCGATCCTCAACGATCGATCGTTGATCACCGATGCGCCGGATTATCGTGGTTACCTTTGAAAGATTAAGAATAAAATTGGATAGAAAATAGAGATTTAAAATAAAAATTAAGAGAGAAAGCGACGAGAAGCGACGAGAACCGACTTACTTACTCGAAAGGATGAAGCGAGGAAAGAAGCGTGTTGTATCGTACCTAAGTAGATATCTACTTAATACAAGTACTTAGGCGACAACGTTGAGATGTAAGGTGGAACGGAAAAGTGAAGAGTGAAGGAAGGGCATACGTCGAGCGATGTACTTAAGTTGGATCGGTAAAGGGTTAGATTGGGTAGGCGAAACGGCAAGGTATATAGAGAGAGAGAGAGAGAGAGAGAGAGTGATAAAGATGTATAGTATAGTTGATCCTGGGAAGAGAGCGGGAGGGGAAGCGAAACTCCAGAGAAATGGTTGAGCACGATGGAGCGGGGATGAAACGGGAGAGATCGGAGTGGAATTCGTGGCGGTAGAAACTAGAAACGAGTGGAACGAGGGCAGAGGTAGGAGAACAAGGAGGAGTGGAAGGATGAGGAGAAGGCAACAGGACAAGGTGGGGGTTGGTTATAGGGGTAGCGGTAGGATTCCGGGGGTTGAAAGCAGCTGAGAGCAGTGTACCGAGTAGGTCATACCACAGAGGAGAGAGGTAGTTCGCGTACAGCAAACGGCTCTCGTCCGTTCGGTTGGACGATACGCATAATAGTTGTTCGATCGGTTCTCTACGCTTTTAATTCCTACATATCTTCTATCAAGAATATCTCGCCTTTAATCCTGATTATTATTCTTCCCTGCTGCTGTTGCAATTATCGTCGTCGTCGTCGTCGTCCTCGTTATCGTCGTTATCGTCGTTATCGTCGTTCTCATCCCTGTCCGCGTCGTCGTTGTCCTTGTCCTTGTTCCCCGAAGGACACAATTGTGAATCGAGATAACTGGATACTCGCATCGAAGAAGAATGACTGTACATATTTACTCTATAACGAAGAATCGACACTGATCATTGACTAACGACAAGAATACAGCTTAAGGCGCATCAATTTTCACCGTCTTTTGAAACAAACCGATACTTGTATTCCTTCTCGGAAAGAAAGAAAAAAACAAAAAAAAAAAGAAAAAAAAGCAGAAAAACCTATATTGTGTTTTTCAAACGAGTAGAGAGACGGAGATCGTTTAACTTTTTCGCAGAATTTTTTTTTATTTATTTGTCGTGGATACGAAGATACGAAGATACGAAGATTCGAAGATACGAGGAATCTTTTATTCTTTCTTGCTCTCCTCTCTCCTATCGTCTTCCGTTAACTTCATCAAAATCGACAAGAGTGAATATCGTGCTTTAACCACGAAACCCTCCCACTCGATCAGCCGATCTTTCATCGAACTAATCACATTTGCTCGGACCCTTTGATCGGATTCTGGCGAGATCGAAACAGTTATCGAACAGTGAACGAATGAAAGAGTAGTACGACGAACGAAAGTAAATGTTTAAATATTGATTTTGTTTATTTGTGAATTTGTGGATTTGTGGATTTGTGGATTTGTGGATTTGAGGATTTGTGGATTTGTGGATTTGAGGATTTGTGGATTTGTGGATTTGAGGATTTGTGGATTTGTGGATTTGAGGATTTGTGGATTTGTGGATTTGAGGATTTGTGGATTTGTGGATTTGAGGATTTGTGGATTTGTGGATTTGAGGATTTGTGGATTTGTGGATTTGAGGATTTGTGGATTTGTGGATTTGAGGATTTGTGGATTTGTGGATTTGAGGATTTGTGGATTTGTGGATTTGAGGATTTGTGGATTTGTGGATTTGAGGATTTGTGGATTTGTGGATTTGAGGATTTGTGGATTTGTGGATTTGAGGATTTGTGGATTTGTGGATTTGAGGATTTGTGGATTTGTGGATTTGAGGATTTGTGGATTTGTGGATTTGAGGATTTGTGGATTTGTGGATTTGAGGATTTGTGGATTTGTGGATTTGAGGATTTGTGGATTTGTGGATTTGAGGATTTGTGGATTTGTGGATTTGAGGATTTGTGGATTTGTGGATTTGTGGATTTGTGGATTTGTGGATTTCTGAATTTGTGAATTTTTTAATTTGTTGCGAAACAAATGGATAACGAACAATCAGTTTTATATCTAAAGATATATTTTCAATTTTAAAGGTAAAACGAAACAAGGAGAAAGAAAAGAAAAGAAAATAAAAGAACAGAAGAGAAGAGAAGAGAAGAGAAGAGAAGAGAAGAGAAAAAGGAGAAGGAAGGAAGAAAAAGGAAAGTGAGAAAACAGTGAAAGCGAAAGAAAGAGGGAGAAGTTTTAGTGGAGTGGAAAATTATAAAAATAAGAAAGCACTTTTTTCGCTTGTTTTTGGCAAAGCTACAAGTTATACTCATCGCGGTACTTTCGTGTTAAAACGTTGTTGAATCGTAAAATAAATCGTAGTCGATCCTTGTCGTTGATCGACGATTCCACCTGTCTACGGGTCCATTTAAAAATTGATTCGAAAAAAAGTGAACGGACCAAGCAGGGTCTGCGTTATTTTTCAAATGATACCCCAGGCTGTTGTATTTAAAAATATTCATGGTTTAACAATATTTCGTATCTTTAAAGGTATAACAGGTAACCTATTTTCGAGTCAGACGGTTCGGGTAGTCCCAATCTAGTATTTGGAGTCATTCGATCCTTCAAAGGCCACGTTGCAACTTTCAATTCGATCGCCGCTCCTTTTCGGACTGCACGGTCACTCGGTGTCGATCGTATTGACATCGCAAAATTGATTTTCCGTTCTCCCTCTTCCTTTTTAAGAAGAGCGAGCAATAGTACTCGAAAGAAAGACACGGAAGGCGATATAACAAGCTTGAAGGAAAATAGAAGAGAAAGAGATCCTATGGCCGTAGATTGTGATTTTTTACAATTGAGAACAAACTGATCGAGTAAACCAACGAAATGATTTTCTAACAGCAACGCGGTGAAAGAAAAAGTGTATAAAAATAATAAGTAGATAGACAAGAGACACGGAGGAGGTATAGAAAAA